>JAMQGT020013737.1:0-43893 GCA_024447675.2 Pterophyllum scalare | reverse complement strand
GTGGTGGGATTCATCATGGCAAAAGCAAAACTTGCTCCACGCCCGGCGCATACTGTGCCTCGCCTTGAACTTTGCACAGCTGTCCTAGCAGTCGAGATGGCAGACTTCATTCAGGACGAACTGGATATTGACATTCATTCTGTGACGTACTATACAGACAGTAAAATAGTCCTGGGTTATATTAATAACACCTCATGCAGGTTTTATGTTTATGTGGCAAACAGGATAACCAGAATCAGAAAGTCTTCTCATCCAGACCAGTGGCACTACATCAACACTGAAGAAAACCCAGCGGACTATGGAACTCGACCAATAACTGCTGCAACTCTCAAAAACACCAACTGGTTTACTGGACCTCCATTTCTATCAAAACCTAGAGAAGGCCACAGTTCTCAAACAGATGTCTTTGAACTGCAGGATCCAGATAGGGATCTGGAAGTTTGCCCTGAAGTAACAACCTGTACCACAGTGGTTAAAAGTGGTGGACTTGGAGTTCAGAGGTTTCATAGGTTCTCCACTTGGAAGTCTCGGGCACTCTCCACACTAATCAAGAAGGCAAGAAGTGTTGCAAAAACACATGGTGGTAACACAGGAGATGAGGAGGCACAGGCAGTGACAGTAATCATTAAAACCACACAACAAGATGCTTTCAAAACGGAGTTTCAGTGTCTGGCCAAGGGAGAACAAATCTCCAAACAAAGTCCACTTCGGAAGCTGACACCCTTTCTGGACAAAGATGGACTATTGAGAGTTGGTGGCCGTATGTCCGCAGCTGATATGTCATTTGAGGATAAACACCCCCTAATCATCCCGAAGCTGCACATTGCTACGTTGCTGGTGAGAAAATATCATGAACAGTCTGCACATCAAGGACGACATTTCACAGAAGGCGCAATTAGATTGGCAGGACTTTGGCTAATTGGGGGGAAGCGACTTGTGTCAAGTGTGATACATAAATGTGTAACTTGCAAAAGACTGAGAGGTAAAATGCAGCTCCAGCAGATGTCAGATTTGCCATCTGACAGAGTATCACCAGAGCCACCATTTACTCATGTTGGTTTGGATGTTTTCGGACCTTGGACAGTGACTGCCTGAAGGACAAGAGGAGGGCATGCGGAAAGTAAACGATGGGCTATTATTTTCACTTGTTTGAGTACTAGAGCTGTACACATCGAGGTCATAGAAACAATGACCACTGCAAGTTTCATCAATGGACTCAGACATTTCAGTGCCATTAGGGGGCCCATTAAAACAATTAGATCAGACTGGGGCACAAATTTCATTGGTGCCTGTAAAGAACTCAAACTCAACACGGCTGATCCTGAGTTGAAGACCTACCTTAAAGACAACAGAAGCACGTGGATATTCAACCCTCCCCACTCTTCACACATGGGTGGGGTGTGGGAGAGAATGATTGGCATTGCTCGACGTATTTTAGATGCTCTTCTTCTTAAGCAGAATCCATCGTATCTTACGCATGAGATACTAGTCACTCTGATGGCAGAAGTCACTGCCATTATGAACTCAAGACCATTGGTCTCCGTGTCCTCTGATCCAGAAGCGTCAGCAGTTCTCACCCCATCAGTGTTGTTGACACATAAAAGGGATACATTGGCTGCACCTTCTGGGGATTTTGATGTTAATGATCTTTCCATCAAACACTGGAAGAGAGTCCAAGCACTTGCTGATGTTTTTTGGAAAAGGTGGAGGGAGGAGTATCTGACAACGCTTCAAGCAAGGGGAAAATGGAATTTGGAGAGGCCCAGTCTGCAAGTAGGAGATGTACTCACAAATGAAAAGGACTGAGTGGCCTACTGGACTTGTGGTTAAAACCTTTCCTAGTCAAGATAATAAAGTGCGGAAGGTGGAAGTCAGAGTAGTCAAACATGACATTCCTAGAGTGTATTTGCGGCCTGTTTCTGAGTTGATTCTGCTGTTCCATGCAGAAAAAGTATAGTGGTATAAAATACCAGGCGAGGAGTGTGCTGCCACTGCTGAAATGCAGTAGTGCTGCTAGCCCACTAGGGTGGAGCAGGCGGACTTGTTGACCCAAGTTTCCATAATAGAAGAAGAAAAAGGTTAATGGAGTCTAAATAAACTAGCAGCAGTCCAAGTTATTGTTTTTGGAAAGTTGTTTTCTCACAGAGCATGGGAAATTTATGCCTTTTTACAGTGCCTTCATCAGAGAGACAAATAAACTCTGCAATGATGGCGGAAAGCTTTTGCCTCTTATTTTGAAGAACTGTTTATCTATCTGCCAAACTGGGCACCCACGTACAGTGAGGGCAGAATACGGCCATTGGGGAGGGGCTCAGAGTAGAGCCGCTGCTCCTCCACATCGAGAGGAGTCAGTTGAGGTGGTCTTGGTTATCTAGAGGGATGCCTCCTGGGCGCCCCTTGGTTGAGGTGTTTTGGGCATGTCTCACCAGGAGGAGGCCCCGGGTTAGACCCAGGACACACTGGAGAGATTATATCCCAGATTCACTTTCCACCACTGCAACAACCTGCCCATCATAAGCCTTCTGAGAAGTGGTCCTGTTTATCTCCACAGTCCCTGGCCATCAGTTCTGGTTGTCTGCTTAATTCCTGAGTTGTTTTCCAGAATGGTGTTATCTACACTGTCTCCTGGTCCGCACCTGAACAGCTCCTGTCTCCTATCTTGCTACTGAGTTGTCAAAGTGGTACTGCTGCATATCTGCACCCTAACATTCCAGAATCCTAGGATCAGTTTGTTATGAGGGTCATCATGTCAAGGTCACGGTGTTCCCCTGATTATCAGTTCATACCTCACCCCAACTGAATGCCTATCCCTACATTTGGTGAGTCCACAAGGACTTTATGCCACTTGTTTATTGCTGTCCTGGTGGGACTCACAAGGTTCAGCCATCAGATGATCAGATACTCTTGTAAGCTCCTATCTCAGATCTAGAGACCTAGTTTCCCTTTAGCAGGCAATGTGATGTAGCTCCTACTTAACCCTATAACCCCGAATGGACTGGCCGTGGCACAACGTACTTCAAAGGTGTCGCCATTCATGGACTTCTGGCAACAAATACCATAATACCCCTACATGGCTGTGAAGTGAAAATCCTGAGCTCTCAGGAACCGTTTGAATTTTTAGTAATAGTAAGGGGAGCAAACTGGCTCTTCAGCGGCAATTGCCCGGCGTTAAAGGGTTAACAGTTTAATTGGTGTCTGTGCACATGCTTGAGTTGGTCCCATTTCTAGGATTGATTACCCTTGGAAGACTTTTATGGTTTTATTTTGTTTTGTTTTTTAAATATGGACATCAGCAGAAATCATCAGATTTGTGTCGTTTGTTACATTTATTTGTAAGGAGATGACTAGATTAAAAATAGTTTCTTTGGCCTTTTATCCCTTAATATGAGAGGACAGTGGAGAAAAGACAAAAACGCTGAGAAAAAACAAACAAACTTCAGGCCTCTGGATCAGTTTTACAGCATATGAGTCACCTGATCAACACAGGGAGCTAAACCAGCACCCACAAAACATATTTCTTACTTGAAATATTACTTTAAATTATTTACAGTCATGTGTAGTAGGAATGTAATCAATGAAACATTTTGTGACTGGCTTTGGAGCTGTTAATACTAATGATGTAAGACCAGACAGAAAAGATATAGAACAGTTGGTGGTGCTGCATATCATAGTGGGAGGAGGGTGTAGGAGGTCAAATCAGTGAGAGAAATCTCTTTGCACTGCATGTTATCATATTCATTTAGATTTTCCTTATTTTGTGAAGCAGCATAAGGTAAAAGTTCAACACTAAACAAATAATTTAATGTGATGTTATTTTTTCCAATATGATAACTTTATGATAACATTATTTTATTGAATGTAATGCAATGAGACAGACTTTTTAATGTCTGCATCCCAACTCTGTTTTGTCACACAAAACAAACAGCAATGCCTAATTTAACAACTTTCTCTTATTTCATTCTTGGAGCTTATTTGAATGTTGGAAAACTACAATATTTCTATTTCACAATAACTGCTTTGCTTTACTTTGTTATAGTTTTTGTAAACGTGTCACTGATTGTGGTTATCTGTGTGAACAGAAGCTTACATGAACCTATGTACATGTTTCTGTGCAGCCTGTTTGTAAATGAGCTGTATGGTAGCACAGGGCTGTTTCCATTCCTCCTCATTCAGATCCTCTCTGATGTTCACACTATTTCTGCTCCTCTGTGCTTCCTGCAGATTTATTGTTTGCACACATATGGAAATATAGAATTTTCCAACTTAGCCGTCATGTCTTATGACAGATATCTTGCTATTTGTTGTCCTCTACATTATAAAACAAAAATGACGTCTAACAATACAGCTGTTCTTATTACTGCAGTATGGGTGTACTCGTTAGTGAAATTTATTATTAATTTATCCTTAAACCTGCGTCTGACCCCGTGTGGAAATCTTTTAAACACTTTGTATTGTCAGAATTATCCAGTTGTTAAGTTGGCATGTTCTGATACAAAGGTGAATAATATTTATGGGGTTTTTGATACTTTTCTCTCTATTGGTGTCCCTCTTCTTCCAGTCCTGTTCTCTTACATGAGAATCCTGAAAGTGTGTTTTTCTGGCTCCAAAGAGGCGAGACAGAAAAGTGTCACTACCTGCACACCTCAGCTTGTGTCACTCTTGAATTTTTCCTTTGGTTGCTGCTTTGAAATATTTCAGAGCAGATTTGATACGACCAACTTACACAGTGCACTGCGAATCTTCATGTCTCTGTATTTTCTCATGATGCAACCGATTTTGAATCCAATCATGTACGGAATACAAATGTCAAAAATCAGAAATGTTTATAAACATGTGCTGTGTTCTAAAATTTCATGTAGGTGCAGTAAAGCTTAAGTTACCTTGAAATGTACAGTTTAAAGAGACAACATTAAATCAATAATATTACGAAAGCATCTCCCTGTCAACATCAACATGAAACTGAAACAATGTACTTAGAACAGAATGTATATCAAATTATAATTTTTAACAAAAAAATCTGCCATTTTATGCAGTCAAATGCAACACTGGAGTTGTTAAGCAGTTTATTTATAAATAGTTTTAAACTAAATATATACAGGGGTTTGACAATGAACCTGAAACAGCTGTCATTTTAGTGTGGGAGGTTTCATGGCTAAATTGGACCAGCCTGGTGGCCAATCTTCATTAATTGCACATTGCACCAGTAAGAGCAGAGTGTGAAGGTTCAATTAGCAGGGTAAGAGCACAGTTTTGCTCAAAATATTGCAATGCACACAACATTATGGGTGACATACCAGAGTTCAAAAGAGGACAAATTCTTGGTGCACATCTTGCTGGCGCATCTGTGACCAAGACAGCAAGTCTTTGTGATGTATCAAGAGCCACGGTATCCAGGGTAATGTCAGCATACCACCAAGAAGGACCAACCACATCCAACAGGATTAACTGTGGACGCAAGAGGAAGCTGTCTGAAAGAGATGTTCGGGTGCTAACCCGGATTGTATCCAAAAAACATCAAACCACGGCTGCCCAAATCACGGCAGAAATAAATGTGCACTTCCTGATACTCTGGATCTGGATCTTGTCCTGACATATGGCAGGACAATGGGACAGATGGGGCCTGATTATTCAAGACCTTGTATGTATGCTTTCATAAAAAGTAAAGTGAGTGCAACTGGCTTGTAGTCATTTAGTGATCTTGGAGCATTAACGTTGGGTACAGGAACAATCAGTGAGTCCTTCCAAATGCGAAGGACACTGAAGCTGAAGGGATTTTAAAAAAAATACACTGCTCAAAAAAATAAAGGGAACACTCAAATAACACATCCTAGATCTGAATGAATGAAATATTCTCACTGAATACTTTGTTCAGTACAAAGTTGAATGTGCTGACAACAAAATCACACAAAAATCATCAATGGAAATCAAATTTATTAACCAATGGAGGCCTGGATTTGGAGTCACACAAAATTAAAGTGGAAAAACACACTACAGGCTGATCCAACTTTGATGTAATGTCCTTAAAACAAGTGAAAGTGGTAGGCATGGAGCTATATTATCACATTTCCACCAGCTGCCCGAATATAAACCGAGCATGTAAGACAGCGGGGGGATATACCCTGATGTGAAACAAGTTATTCCCCACAAATTCAAATTTTCTCTGCAAGGGGTTAAATCTTATCTTCGTCTGTGGGTCAATTTTGCTTACAATACCCTCCAGCCTTGCTCTCAGCTGACCGAGGTCTGAATAAAATTCTCCACGTAAATGTGCTTTATGAAAAGGCGGTTGTTTTTGGTGTGGTGGTGTTCGCTTTCTCCACTCAAAAAATGCAACGTCATCAGGTAGATTTATCCAGGTTCTAGGGTATGAAATCTCTGTTAATGCCACTTGCCAGTAACCCTCTAAATCCAGACGAGTGGCAAGGTCAACTCTAGAGCTAGAGCTTGTATTATCCTTGAAAACATTCAGACTTGCATTTGAATGCAAGGTTACATGTAAACCTTCACTCAGGTGAGTCATTCTTAGCTTTTACAGAATCCACTGACTGCTTTACCTCTTTTACTCAGGTTTTTTGAGATCCTTTTCTGGATCTGTTAAATTTAGAAGGCCAGTTCCTCTATTTAACCAGAACAAATATCTCACCTCCCTATTTGCATTTAGCTAACAGTTTTTCCACATGACAGAGTTTGTCTTTGCAGACCTTAACCCTCTGTAGCTCTTGTTCATAAAATGATCCTGTGATGTCATCACCACCATAATCTTTAAATTTTTAGAAAGGCGGTGTAGCCAGAATGCATTTGGTCACAGAAAAAGTTTCACTAGTCCAGGCCTGTTCATATTTCTTGTCGAATACACCCTGTACTTTGGACAGCCTGACTAAATCCCCCTCTTTAAATTTCATTTTCACCTTCTGTGATTATGGAAAAGAACCATGCAAATTTTTAAATACCAGGGGCATGTTTTGAGAATTTACCTGATAAGGCGTCATTTTAATAGATTTGTGATAACTATTGTTATAACTGGTCAATAAGTTAGGTATGTTTTTTCTCTTCCTGCTCTCAGCGGAGATGGACATGTTTTTCTCTTCTCCCCCAGCCTCCTTATCTACCCCCCTGCTTTTGCTGCTTAAAGCCTCTCTTCACACATCCCCGAACTGAAATTAAAATTATGGATCTGGTCAGCTGGTCTCTCAACACTATTGATGATCAAATTCTCATCACAAGGAGATTGGGAGAAGGAGAACCCTCTTTCCTCTGGTCCGACTGACATACCCAGCTGGCTACGTTATGGATTCCCAAGGAGGATGGAAGATAACGTGCCTGGCTGTACTGTCAATTGTGATGTGGCATATATTGGTTTATTGATACCAGGATTTCTCCTGGTTGGACTTGGGGATACCTGGTTTGTCGTGAAGTTCTGTGAGGGATGCAGAGTTGTATGAACTCAATCAGACTCAGTAGAGCTGAAATCGAAATGGATTAGATCTGGAGGAATGCCTGTTTCTGCATGGCGGAGTAGAACCAGAATTGGATTTTTCACCACTGAGAGGTAACCAGATACACGTTGCCTTTGAAAATTTGAAAAAAAAATGTTTTTTTTTACAAGTTGAATTTAGAGAATAAAAAAACATATTTGAAAACTGCAAACAGACATGATGGCCCCCTTAAACCCACAGCTGGTACTTCTGATTTAACATCTGGTCAACAGTTGTTCGTTTAATACCGATAACGTTGGACTCCATTTCAAAAAGAGCATGTTCAATATCTTTGGCTTCTTTTAATTCATGCAGATAAGCCTCAGCAGTGCCCATAAGCCGGTATGCATCTGGGGTGAAGCATTCCAAATGCAGACTTCAGCTGATAAAAGTTGGCTCATTGGCTAGGCTTTTTTTTTTTTTTTAAAGAGGTGGAACTTCGCCTGCAGAGGTCTGAGCTCCAAGAGTAGTCATTCAGCTCCTGGTCATCCCCAGTGAAACTTCCGGCTCTCAGCACAAAACCAGTTGGGAGGGTGAAGAGGGGGAAAATGGCACATACTTCTTTTCAGCCCAGAAAGGCACCTTAAACCCCCCGCTGAGATACGGGGGTAAGGAGGGCTCATCACAGACACCTGACAATGATACCATAATGTCATCTTTTAATGTTATTTGTTCTTGTAGTTGAAAACATAATGAGCTTTTTTTACTTGAAAGTACCTCAAGATAAGAAAAAAAAATCAGATCAAAATGGACTAGTGTTAAAAAATTACTGCTCACTCATCACCCAGGATTGGCCAGGATTTACCTAAGCTTATGCTGTCTGAGAACCGGTGCTAAATTCAGGAAGCTAACATTAATGTTATCTTAATGGCTAATCGTGAACATTTTGTCATAAAAAAAATGGTAAGATTAATATCAAAGTGTTATTCCACATTACCTGGATTACATCTATATTCAAAACATAGAGAGATTAGTTAACAGAGGATGAGCCACAACCCTCCATTGACCCAGTGTTTTTTGTTGGATTTTGATTTGTTGTTTTGTGTTTGTTGTTCATTTCCTGCCCTTGTGTCATGTTCATGTGTCCTAGTCCTCAAGATCAAGAAAAATTTATTGTCATTATACGTCAAGACATACAATGAAATTACATTCCAGAACACCCATCCAAGAAATACAACCAACAAACAAACAGGGAAGACAGGTGTCTGAGGTCATGCAGCCTTTATGCAGCGCTACCTTTAAGAAAAGAAAACAAACACACAATGGGGTAATTAGGTTAAAAAAATTCATCTCATACTGTGCTTTTTTATATATATATACATATATATATATATATATATATATATATATATATATATATATATATATATATATATATATATATATATATATATATATATACACATACATATATATATATACACATACATATATATAGATAGATAGATAATCACAAAGAGGGCTGGGGGGACTTGTCACAACATCATCATTGAGTTTCTCTGCTGTGTGCCTCTCTGTCCGAGTCAAGTTATCAATGGTGTTTTCTAGTTTATGCCGGTAGCCCCGTCCAGTTCTGTCCTGTGTTCCAGCAATAAAGCTTTTACGTCCTGCAGTGGGGTCCTCAATTCTGCCTGCCACAGTTTTACATGACAGTATTTGAGTTTTGACTAGAACACGCATTTCTGAGTCATCAAAAGTTACACACAAGTCACTGTAGATATTTGTAAATCTTAATTTATCCTTGTAGATAATATCATATGTATCTGTAATCCTGTTGAGGTGAATATCTCTATATATATGAAGGTCATAAATGCTCAGTTCCCTCTTTAACCCAATAGACCAATGACATGTCTGCACCAATCCATCTCTGAACTCCTCAATCCAGAGTTCTTTCATGTTCTCGATTCTATAGCTGCAGACTTGATACTAACATTTCTTGCCTGGTAGTACATATCAGCTGCCTCCAGAGTCACACAGGCCAACCAAGCCCCATAGGACTCTTCCTTCAGCTTGATGGCTCCCTTCACCTCCTGTGGCCACCATCTGGTGCAGGGATTACCACCACAACAGTCACCAAACCCTCTGCAGCCACAGCTCTGAGCAGCAGCCTCAACAATGGAGGTGAGGAAAATGGTCCATTCGGACTCTATGTCCTCAGCCCCGCTCGGAATGCTGTCGAAGTTCTGCCCGAGGTAGGAGTTGAAGATCTTGCAGACTGGGGCCTTTGCCAGGCATTCCCAGCGCACCCTCAAAATATGTTTAAGTGTACTGGGTCTGCATCCTCCCCCACCACCTGATCCAAGTGTCCAAAACATATGGCTGTAGATCTGATGATACAATTACAAAATCCTAGGGTGTCCTGGTGCCCATGTGCACTTATGGACATCCTTATGTTCAAAAATGGTGTTTGTTATGGACAAATTGTGGTTTGCACAGAAGTCCAATAATAAAACACCATTCCTCCCAATCATGCCCCATCCATCCATTTTCTTCCGCTTACCTGGGGTCAGGTCGTGGGGGCAGCAGCCTAAGCAGAAAAGCTCAGCCCTCCCTCTCCCCAGCCACCTGCTCCAGCTCATCCAGGGGGCACCCCAAGGCGTTCCCAGGCCAGCTGAGAGATAATCTCTACAGCGTGTCCTGGGTCTACCCCAGAGCCACCTCCTGGTATGCCATGGCCAGAATACCACACCCAAGGATGCCCAGGAGGCATCCTAGTCAGATACCAAAACCACCTCACCCTATCCCTTGATTTCCGTCACGATCAATAAAATATCTATCGATCGGAGAGGCCAGCCACCCTTCAGAGGAAACTCATTTCTGTCGCTTATATCAGCCATCTCGTTCTTTTGGTCACTACCCAAAGCTCGTGACCATAGGTGAGGGTGGGGAGGTAGATTGACTGGTAAATCGACAGCATTGCTTTCATGCTCAACTCCCTCTTCACGATGATAGACTGGTGCAACATCCACACTGCTGCAGACACAGCCCCAATCCATCTGTCAAGCTCCCGCTTTGTTCTCCTGGGAATATCTCGGGATCTTGTTCAGAAGTAAATATAAAATAGAGCTATTTGAAAAGGTATTCCTATGAAAAATAACAAAGTTTTCCTTTTATTTTTTATTTAAAACTTGGACTGCCCTTCGAGCGTTGATTCAGTTCAATCACTTTATTTTCTTTCAGTTTTTCAACTTAATCTTTTCATAAAACTCCACAGGATTGCCATAGTGCTTGCAGTTTACTGTAACATCACATTTTAATGTCTGAACAATAGCAGACAGCTGTTACAGTAAACCAATTGTTGCTCTGACTGCTCGGCCTGACATGCATTATGCATGAACAATGCTCTTGTGGGAAGTGTTATGGAAAATATAAAGCAGCAGATGTCTCTGTGCAGAAATCTGCTGCAGAAACAAGCCAAAGTTCAGAGTTCTTGAGGTGAGCATGGGGATAAATGTTGGGTTACTGCTGCTCGTGACTGTGTTTCACTTTATGCTTGAATATTTTAAAGACAAGTAAAACAGTGTTTGTGTCCATGTGATAAGAAATGAGAAGCGGACTTGTTTGCTGTTTGCAGACTGTCAGTTTGTTTCTTAGAACAAGAACAATGGTGAATTCAACTGTGTCTTACTTTATTCTCAGCACATATATACATGTAGGAAGTGTTAAATACTTTTATTTTGTGCTAATTGCACTTTTGTACTTTGGTATAGCTTTTATGAACACGTCACTGATTGTGGTTATCTGTGTGAACAGAAGCTTACATGAACCTATGTACATGTTTCTGTGCAGCCTGTTTGTAAATGAGCTGTATGGTAGCACAGGGCTGTTTCCATTCCTCCTGATTCAGATCCTCTCTGATGTTCACACTGTTTCTGCTCCTCTGTGCTTCCTGCAGATTTTCTGTTTATACACCTATGGAAGTGTTGAGTTTTGTAACTTAGCCATCATGTCTTATGACAGATATCTTGCTATCTGCTGTCCTCTACAGTACAGAGCACACATAACAAATAAAAAAGTAGTGATTTTCATTGCTCTCATATGGTTGTACCCTTTTGTGAAATTCATTATCACTTTGTCTTTAAACCTGCGTCTAACGTTGTGTGGAAACATCATAAACAGTTTGTATTGCCAAAACTATCTTGTTGTTAAGTTGGCATGTTCAGACACCAAACTGAATAATCTTTTTGGGCTTTTTGGTACTGTGATCACAGTTTTAGTCCCTCTGCTTCCAATCCTCTACTCCTACGTGAAAATACTCAGAATTTGTTTTTTTGGTTCCAAACAGATGAGGCGTAAAGCCATCAGTACCTGCACACCTCACCTGGCCTCCCTGCTAAACTTTTCTTTTGGGTGTTTATTTGAAATACTTCAGAGCAGGTTTAATATGACCAGTGATCCCAGTGTGGTACGAATATTCCTGTCTCTGTATTTTCTCATTATTCAACCACTTTTAAATCCACTCATGTATGGAATACAAATGTCCAAAATAAGAAAAACATATAGACATGTGTTGTGTTTTAAAGTGTGGCTCTGATTCACTTTTTGTCTGTAGGAGGTTTGACTTCAAAAGTCCTAAACTTTGCTTTTAGGTGTTTATCTGGCATAATATGGCCAATATATCATGTGTTTGGTGAATTATTCTGTACTTCTGATCATGTATGCAAATGTTCAGCACATGAAAAACATATGATCATGTTTCCTGTTTTAAAATTTAGGCTTTTTTTAAAAATAAAAAAATGTTTATTTAGGTTTTTCAATTTTATACAAATGTAACAACATAACAAAAATAATACCAACAAGTAGACTTGGCTGCCAGATATTTAGAAAGGATTTGGGTTTGTCCATCATATCATATGTGAGTCTCTCCATATGCAGTACCCCAGTCAGTCCTGAGAGCCATTCCTTAAATGTAGGTACAGCTTCTGCTTTCAGCTTAGGCTTTCATGTATTGTGATTTTTCTTATGTCTCTAAGATGTTTAGTTTAAAACCAAATACCTGATTGTACTGACAGTTTTGTGTGTGGTTAATAAAGTTTTTCTGACCTTAATTGTTACAGTTGTTTTGTTTGTTTTTTAAAAACTGTCTCTGATTGATTTGAACTGAAATCTCAAAAAAAAAAAAAAAACTGGAAAATGGGGCATACTAATCAGTCAGGAAATGAGTAAATTTAAGCCAGAGATCAGTGGTTTACATTAGATTCTACTTATTGTCACCGAATTATAGGAAAACAAAGGATATCATATTTGGTAAAAGGAAGATCAAACATTAAAATAGTGTATGAAAATAGATTTTAAAATCACTTAAAGCCCAAAATGTCTATTGCAGCTATCAGTAAAGTCATATATGGTCATGAATATAATTTTGTAACATCATTGACTCTTTTTTGAGCTTAATTATCCACCACACACACACACACACACACACACACACACACACACACACACACACAAATCTGACCTCTGGTCCTCTGGCAGTTTCATAATCATGAAGTAAGCAGAGAGGAAAAATGAGGATTAGGACATTTTTTTTCTCTTTCACCATTTTGAATAGTTTGCTAAATAATTTGTAATAATTATTGTTTGACTATCTTGGTTTCTGTCAGACTCAGTAATACAAGATGAGATGAGTACAAGATGAGTACATGATTTCTCAGGCATCACTCACACAAGCCCGAAGAATGAGTGTCACCCTGGCAACCTCTGATCCCGATGGAAAAAATGTGTATTCCCTGACCCATTTGCGAGTGGTTGCTAGGTAGGGTGCTGCATGAAAAACCTTGCATGGAGGACACCTTGTCTGCAAACACTTACCAACTAACACCGAAGGAGCAGTGAAACTGTGAAGAGTGTAGTACAAATCAACATATTTAAATAGGCACAACTATTACTTTGGGAGTGATGATTGTCTGTTTCTGGTCTGCGTTACACTTGTCAGAGTTTTGGCCAGGGGTTGGCGAGTGTTTACAGGCATGTTGGCATCTTCCATGCAAACTACATGCTACCAAAGCAATCATAAGGAGGTTTGTTTGGTTTATGATTTAAATCAGTTCATTACTGACATCATGCACACATGGTCAGAGTACTTACCAAAAGAGACATAAAACCTTGCTGTTCGCTCTTTAAACTCTGTCAGGCTTTAAAAATCAGACAATCAGTAAATTATGTCTGTATGTGTGTGCGCTCAGCAATGAGAAAGAGATACAGAAAGTCTAATGGGTCAGCCCATGAAAAGTCAATCAGTGCTTCCCAGCTGACCCATTAGACTCCAAGTCAACAGATTTTTTTCTACAATAAATTGAACTTATTTGGTGGCACAGTGGCATGGTGGCTAGCACTGCTGCCTCACAGCTAGGAGAACAGCTATAAGGTCGGGGTTTGAATCCACCTTGGCCTGGGCCTTTCGGTGTGGCGTTTGCATATTCTCCCCATGTCTGTGTGGGTTTCCTCCCACAGTCCAAAGACATGCAGTTATTGGGGCTAAGTTAATTGGTGATTCTAAATTGTCCATAGGTGTGCATGTGAGTGTGAATAGTTGTCTGTCTCTCTGTGTTAGCCCTGCAACAGGATGGCAACCTGACAGCTGGGATAGGCTCAAACGATCCTGAACAAGATAAGGGGAAGAGAATGGATGGAAATTTAAGGAAGTCATTCAAAAATTTGACTTCATGCAGTCAATATTTTAAAAGTTAAAAGCCTGACGTATAGGAGGGTTGAAATTTTGTGTTATTATTTCAGCATTCAACATACACTACATTGCTAAAATTCAGTCACCCATCCAAATAATTGATTTCATGTGTTCCAATCATTTCCATGGCCACAAATGTAGAAAAACCAAGTCCCTAGGTATACAAACTGCTTCTACAAACAGTAGACAATGAACAAGTCCATCAGTAGAATCTCTGCTGTAGTTATGAAGTTTTGGGGGATCAAAAAAATCTGGAAAACAAATAACAAGAAATTACAAAGCACCACATTTAGATTCACCATCTCTGTACTTCATGTAAATCACAAAATACTCAAACCATGAAGATAAAATTGTCCATATTTTTAAAAGATATACAGAAGTTATTGAGGAAAAGCACCAGCTGATTTCAAGAGTTGGGTCACTGCTTGTGATTAATTCCACCCTAATGGTGTGTTAAAATCAAATGCAAAGGGAAGTTTTTTCATAATGCAATTAAATAAAACGACAATGAAGACGCAAAAGTTGGAAATTTGGTTCTCCATAGCACTGAGACTATCTTGCCACTCCATTACATTCAATTAAATCAAATTCAGTTTTATTTATAAAGCACCAAATCACAACAGTCACCTCAGGGCACTTTATATTTTGAGTTAAAGATCATACTATAATTACACAGAAAATCCAACAGTCAAAGTGACGCCCTATGAGCAAGCACTTGGTGACAGTGGGAAGGAAAACCTCCCGTTTAACAGGAAGGAACCTCCGGCAGAACCAGGCTCAGGGAGGGGCAGTCATCTGCTGCGACTGGCTGAAGCTGAGGGGAAAACAACAGGACAAAAGACATGCTGTGGAAGAGAGCCAGAGACTAATTATAATTAAGTGGAGAGTGGTGTATAAAGAGAGTAAAAAGAGGTGAATTAAAAGAAACAATCAGTGAATCATGAGAAGCCCCAGCAGCCTAGGCATATTGCAGCATAACTGAGGGGTGGTTCATGGTCACCTGATCCAGCCCTAAGTACAAGCTTTATTAAAATGGAACATTTTAAGCTTAATCTTAAAAATAGAGAGGGTGTCTGTCTCCTGAATCCATGCTGGGAGCTGGTTCCACAGAAGAGGGGCCTGAAAGCTGAAGGCTCTGCCTCCCATTCTACTCTTAAGTATCCTAGGAACCACAAGTAAGCCAGCAGTCTGAGAGTGAAGTGCTCTATTGGGGTGATATTGAAAGCCTGATAATAATGAATTACAATCATCCAGCCCAGAAGTAAATGTGCATTAATTAGCTTTTCAGTATCACTCTGAGGCAGGATGTTTCTAATTTCAGAAATGCAAAAAAGCAGTTTCTAACAGTGTTATTGGAGGCCAAAGTAATGCCATCCAGAGTAAGTTACTGGTTTGACACCATGTTTCTAAGATTTGTGGGGCCGAGTACAAGAACTTCAGTTTTATCCAAATTTAGAAACAGGAAATTAGAGGTCATCCAGGCCTTTATGTCTTTAAGACATTCCTGCAGTTGAACTAATTGATAAATAAAGCTGAGTATCATCTGCATAACAATAAAAATGTATGCAATGCTTTCTAATAAAAGTGCCTAAGGCAAGCATTTATAATGTAAATAAAACTGGTCCTAGCTCAGAACCCTGTGGAACTCCATAATTAACCTTAATGTGTAAAGACGACTCCCCATTTACATGAACAAATTGGAGTCTATTAGATAAATATGATTCAAACCACTGCAGTGCAGTACCTTTAATACCTATGGCATGCTCTAATCTCTGTAATAAAATGTTATGGTCAACAGTATCAAAGCTGCACTGAGGTCCAACAGGACAAGCACAGAGACGAGTCCACTGTCAGAGGCTGTAAGAAGATCATTTGTAACCTTCGCTAATGCTGTTTCTGTACTGTGATGAATTCTGAAACCTGACTGAAACTCTTCAAATAAACCGTTCCTCTGCAGATGATCAGTTAGCTGTTTTACAACTACTCTTTCAAGGATTTTGGAGAGAAAAGGAAGGTTGGAGATTGGCCTATAATTAGCTAACACAGCTGGGTCAGTGATGGCTTTTTAAGTAGCGGTTTAATTACTGCCACCTTGAAGGCCTGTGGTACATAGCCAACTAATAAAGACAGATTGATCATATTTAAGATTGAAGCATCAATAATTGGAAAGACTTCTTTGAACAGTCTAGTAGGAATGGGATCTAATAAACATGTTGATGGTTTGGAGGAAGTAACTATTGAAGTTAACTCCAAAAGATCAACTGGAGCCAAAGAGTCTAAACAAATACCAGCAGTGCTGAAAGCAGCCGAACATGAAGATAAATCTTTGAGATGGTTATAATGTGTTTATCTTTAATGTCTAAAATTTTATTTGTAAAGAAATCCATGAAGTCATTACTAGTTAAAGTGAAAGGAATACTGGGCTCTACAGAGCTCTGACTCTTTGTCAGCCTGGCTACAGTGCTGAAAACAAACCTGGGGTTGTTCTTATTTTCTTCAATTAATGATGAATAGTAAGATGTCCTAGCTTTACAGAGGGCTCTTTTATAGAGCAACAAACTCTTTTTCCAGGCTAAATGAGCATCTTCTACTTTAGTGAGACGCCATTCCCTCTCCAGCTTACGGTTATCAACCCAGGGAGCTAAACCAGCACCCACAAAACAATATTTCTTATTTGTAAAATTATTTACAGTCATATGTTGTGGGAATGTCATCAATGAAACCTTTTGTGACTGGCCTTGGCGCTGTTAATGCTAATGATGTAGGACCAGCCTGAAAATATATAAAACAATTGGTGGTGCTGCTGCATGTCACAGTGGGAGGAGGATGTAGGAGGCCAAATCAATGAGGGAATTCTGTGTTTGCACTGCATGTCATCATAGTCATTTAGATTTTCCTTGTTCTGTGAAGCAGCATAAGGTAAAAGTTCAACACTAAACAAATAATGTAATGTGATATTATTTTTTCCAATATGATAACTTTTATTATTTAATTGAATGTAATGCAATGAGACAGACTTTTTTATATTTGCACTCTGACTCTTTATCACACAAACAGCAATGTCTAATTTAACAACTTTGTCTTATTTCATTCTCGGAGCTTATTTAAATGTTGGAACATTAAAATATTTCTATTTCACAATAACTGCTTTGCTTTACTTTGTTATAGTTTTTGTAAACGTGTCACTGATTGTGGTTATCTGTGTGAACAGAAGCTTACATGAACCTATGTACATGTTTCTGTGCAGCCTGTTTGTAAATGAGCTGTATGGTAGCACAGGGCTGTTTCCATTCCTCCTCATTCAGATCCTCTCTGATGTTCACACTGTTTCTGCTCCTCTGTGCTTCCTGCAGATTTTCTGTGTGCACACATATGGAAGTATAGAATTTTCAAACTTAGCCGTCATGTCTTATGACAGATATCTTGCTATTTGTTGTCCTCTACATTATAAAACAAAAATGACATCTAACAATACAGCTGTTCTTATTATTGTGGTATGGGTGTGCTGTTTAGGGAAATTTATTATTGCTTTATCCTTAAACCTGCGTCTGACCCCGTGTGGAAATCTTTTAAACACTTTGTATTGTCAGAATTATCCAGTTGTTAAGTTGGCATGTTCTGATACAAATTTGAATAATATTTATGGGGTTTTCGATATTTTTCTCTCCATCATTTTCCCTCTTCTTCCAGTCCTGTTCTCTTACATGAGAATCCTGAAAGTGTGTTTTTCTGGCTCCAAAGAGGCGAGACAGAAAAGTGTTGCTACCTGCACACCTCAGCTTGTGTCACTCTTGAATTTTTCCTTTGGTTGCTGCTTTGAAATATTTCAGAGCAGATTTGATACGACCAGCCTACCCACTGCACTGCGACTCTTCCTGTCTCTGTATTTTCTCATGATGCAACCGATTTTGAATCCCATCATGTACGGAATACAAATGTCAAAAATCAGAAATGTTTATAAACATGTGCTGTGTTCTAATATTTCATGTAGGCACAGTAAAGCTTAAGTTACCTTATAACAGTCTGTACAGTTTTAAAAATCAATAAAAAAGGAAAGCATCTCTCTGTTATTATCAACACGAAACCTGAACAATGCATTTAGAATAGAATGTATGTTATAATTATTAAAAAAAAAAGCATCTGACATGTTATGCAAAAAGAAAATGCAGCACAGGAGTCTTTAATCAGTTAACATACAGTATAAATGGTATTAAACCAAGTAACATCTCTTCAAGTGGCAATAGGCAAGACTGGTCAGGAGCCAGTGGTACAAACAACAAAATAACAAAATAACTAAACTTGACTTGGCTCAATCTAAGGCATAAACATGAGCACACAGCAGGGATATGGAGGACCAAAGCTGACATAATTAAAAATAAAAGCAGAAAGTATATATATATATATATATATATATATATATATATATATATATATATACTGCTCAAAAAAATAAAGGGAACACTCAAATAACACATCCTAGATCTGAATGAATGAAATATTCTCATTGAATACTTTGTTCTGTACAAAGTTAAATGTGCTGACAGCAAAATCACACAAAAATCATCAATGGAAATCAAATGTATTAACCAGTGGAGGCCTGGATTTGGAGTCACACACAAAATTAAAGGTTAAAAACACACTACAGGCTGATCCAACTTTGATGTAATGTCCTTAAAACAAGTCAAAATGAGGCTCAGTATTGTGTGTGGCCTCCACGTGCCTGTATGACCTCCCTACAACACCTGGGCATGCTCCGGAAGAGGTGTCAGATGGTCTCCTGAGGGATCTCCTCCCAGACCTGGACTAAAGCATCCACCAACTCCTGGACAGTCTGTGGTGCAACGTGATGTTGGTGGATGGAGCGAGACATGATGTCCCAGATGTGATCAATCAGATTGAGGTCTGGGGAACGGGCGGGCCAGTCCATAGCTTCAATGCCTTCATCTTGCAGGAACTGCTGACACACTCCAGCCACATGAGGTCTAGCATTGTCCTGCATTAGGAGGAACCCAGGGCCAACCGCACCAGCATATGGTCTCACAAGGGGTCTGAGGATCTCATCTTGGTACCTAATGGCAGTCATGCTACCTCTGGTGAGCACATGGAGGGCTGTGAGGCCCTCCAAAGAAATGCCACCCCACACCATTACTGACCCACTGCCAAACCGGTCATGCTGAAGGATGTTGCAGGCAGCAGATTGCTCTCCACGGCGTCTCCAGACTCTGTCACGTCTGTCACATGTGCTCAGTGTGAACCTGCTTTCATCTGTGAAGAGCACAGGGCGCCAGTGGCGAATTTGTCAATCCTGGTGTTCTCTGGCAAATGCCAAGCGTCCTGCACGGTGTTGGGCTGTGAGCACAACCCCCATCTGTGGACGTCGGGCCCTCATACCATCCTCATGGAGTCAGTTTCTAACCGTTTGTGCAGACACATGTACATTTGTGGCCTGCTGGAGGTCATTTTGCAGGGCTCTGGCAGTGCTCCTCCTGTTCCTCAATGCACAAAGGCGGAGGTAGCGGTCCTGCTGCTGGGTGACCAAAACATCAGCCAGAAAGCATAGGTACTGAGAAGTGGTCTGTGGTCCCCACCTGCAGAACCACTCCTTTATTGAGTGTGTTTTGCTAATTGCCAATAATTTCCACCTGTTGTCTATTCCATTTGCAGAACAGCATGTGAAATTGATTGTCAATCAGTGTTGCTTCCTAAGTGGACAGTTTGATTTCACAGAAGTTTGATTTACTTGGAGTTATATTGTGTTGTTTAAGTGTTCCCTTTATTTTTTTGAGCAGTGTATTTTGTTTTGCCTTTTCCTTATCCAAGCCTTTGTTCTTTTTACATTTCCTCATCTCTTCTTTTTACTTTATCGTATGCATTTCTGCCTCATTATGCAAATGAGGAGGGCTGCCTTCTTGCTCCAGCTCCTCTACTATTGGTTAATAAACAGGAAGGAGCAGGATCCATGTGCAGATCGATTGTGCATGCCTGCGCCTTTGACTTTAGGTTACCAGCCCCAAAAAGTTCGGCAATATCCATAACTGACAAACCCACAAGCAAAAATGATTCCAAGGCATCAGCGGGAAGCAAATATCCAGGTCTCCCAACAGTTCTTGTGTGGTTAACAGACTTGTGCAAGCGACACACCACCTCCTCCAAAATCTGGAGAACTAATGGGTCAGCTTCATTATCCGTGTTTGCAGCTAAATGGAGTAGCCTCTCATTCAAAATATCTACACAAAACAATAAATAGTCATCACTGACAGTATTGCATTTTTAAAACCCGACAGCAAGAAAATGGAGTCACGCAAAGCACAGGTTAAATGTCCAGACCAAGAGTTTGCAGCGGTATTATGTGCATACATATTATAACCCTATACTGCTCGGCGATCGCTGCTGAAGCACCCACTATCTGCCCTTACTAACCGTGAACAGCTGATTAACACCAAGCCTGAGGCGGCTGATCAAAGGAATTTTGAATTACTGTAATAACCTGACTGTTTGTCCTATTGGAAAAATTCAAATGGTTTCTGAAAGCTGAGAAACCGCACTTTACAACCAACATTGGGTATTACTATGGTATTATGGTAATTGTTGCCAGAAGTCTCCTCTGTGAATCGCCACCTTATCATGGAGGAGGGGTTTGTGTGTCCCATTGATCCTGGGAGCTATATTGTCCGGGGGCTTGTCCCTCTGGTAGGGTCTCCCATGGCAAATTGGTCCTGGGTGAGGGTCCAGACAAAGAGTGGTTCAGAAGACCCCTATGTTTACAACAATGAACGAACAGCCTACTCTGCCCAGGATAGGGTTACCGGGGCTCGACTCTGGAGCCAGGCCTGGGGAGGGAGCTCGAGGGAGAGCGTCTGGTGGCCAGGCATTAGCCTGTGGTGGCTGGGCGGAGCCCGAAGAGGTTACATGGGCCCGCCCTCCTATAGGCCCACCACCTGCAGGTGAGACCAATTACTGCACCTGTGATAAAATACTAAAGTACACAAACAAAAAGAGGATGGCACAAATAACCAACAACAACAGCCAACAGTACCTGAAAGAGAAGTATAAAGCAAACACTCTTTTTCTGTTGCTAGGACATCTTACTATTCATCATTATTGAAGAAAATAAGAACAACCCCAGGATTATTTTCAGTACTGTAGCCAGGCTGACAAAGAGTCAGAGCTCGGATTCCCTTAACTTCAACTAGTAATGGCTTCATGATTTTCTTCACAAATAAAATTATAAACATTAGAGAAGAAAATTATTCATAAGCATCTCAAAGACATATCTTTATCTTTATTATGTACAATCGATCTTTTGGAGTTAACTTCAATAGTTAGATCCCATTACTACTGGACTGCTCAAAGAAGTCCTTCCACTAATTGATGCTTCAGTTTTAAATATGATCAATCTGTCTTTATTAGTTGGCTAAGTACCATAGGCTTTATTCGGTGGCAGTAATTAAACCGCTATTTAAAAAATTATCACTTGACCCAGCTGTCTTAGCTAATTATAGGCCAATCTCCAATCTTCTTTTTATCTAGAAAATTCTTGAAAGTGTAGTTATAAAACAGCTGCAGAGTTATGACTTATTTCAAGGGTTTCAGTCAGGCTTTGGAATTAAATACAATACAGAAACAGCATTAGTGAAGGTTGCAAATAATCTATTTATGGCCTCTTATAGTGGCCTCATCCCTGTGCTTGTCCTGTTAGATCTCAGTACAGATTTTGATGCTGATGGCCATAACATTTAATTACACAGATTAGAGCATGCCATAGGTATTAAATATATACATGCTTCCCTTAGGCAGTTTTTAGATCGAGATAGCATACATTTTAATTGTTATGGAGATGATACCCAGCTTTATCTATCAATTAGTTCAACTGCAGGAATGTCTTAAAGACATAAAGGCCTGGATGACCTCTAATTTCCTGCTTCTAAATTCAGATAAAACTGAAGTTCTTGTACTCGGCCCCACAAATCTTAAACACATGGCGTCAAACTAGATACTTACTCTGGATGGCATTACTTTGGCCTCCAGTGACACTGTGAGAAATCTTTTTTGTCATTTTTGACCAGGATATGTCCTTCAATGCACACATTAAACAAATATGTAGGACCGCTTTTTTGCATTTGCGCAGTATTTCTAAAATTAGAAACATCCTTTCTCAGAGTGATGCTGAAAAGTTAATTCATGCATTTATTACTTCTAGGCTGGACTATTGTAATTCATTATTATCAGGCTGTCCTAAAAGCTCCCTGAAAAGCCTTCAGCTGATCCAAAATGCTGCAGTGAGAGTACTGACAGGGACTAGAAAGAGAGAGCAGATTTCTCCCATATTGGCTTCTCTTTATTGGCTCCCTGTTAGATCTAAAAAAAAATTTTTTAAAGGGCCTCAGAAAAAAAAAATTGACAGGTACTCTGGCCGTGCAGCTGGAACAGGCAGGAAACTGAAATACCATGTGTATGCGCACATGTGCCCATATTCATGCACCTGTGAGGACACAGGTCAAACATAGTGAGTCCAATTCACCACACAAGATTTTTTTCCCCTTTACAAAAAAGTAACCAAGAATAAAAGCACCTCAGTGAAAGCCTGCATCCAGACCCCTAAACAAGGACAAAGAGAGTGGCAGAAACTAAACCAAGCAGTGTGGTGAATCTAAAGGTCGCAACACAGGATGGCGACAAGAACCCAAGTGTCTGCGACCTGCATCAAAGGCCAAGAAGCAGTGGAAACCCCCATGCCAAGGCAGAAACATGCAGGAAGGTCTACATCGGTGCCTGAGGCCCTTGCCAAAATCAACAGAGGCCAAAAGCACAACCTGGTCCCACCCTGGCAGCATAGGCACCCAGAAAAGGAGCCCAGAGATCCACATGAGCCGAGGGACAGTGAACAGATCCAAAGCCCAGGAAGCACAACAGCCAGGACAACCTGGGCACAGGACGACGTCCACCCGAGTCTCCCCACACCCACTGCCTCGCTTTTCATTCATATCTTTGCACTCTGTTTATACCCCACTCTACATTTAATTCTTAGTTATTATTATTCTGTCTCTCTTTCACAGCATGTCTTTTGTTCTATCTCTCCCCTCAGCTCCAACCAGTGGCAGCAGATGACTGCTCCTCCCTGAGCCTGGTTCTGCAGGAGGTTTCTTTCTGTTAAAAATGGAGTTTTTCCTTCCCACTGTCGCCAGGTGCTTGCTCATAAGGGGTCGTTTTGACTGTTGGGTTTTCTCTGTAATTATTGTAGGGTCTTTATTTTACAATACAAAGCACCTTGAGGTGATTGTTGTGATTTGGTTTTATATAAATAAAATTTAAAATAATTTAATTCAATTGAATTAAACATGTCACTCCTGGTCCAATTGGGGAAGTGCCCAATGAAAACTACAGAGTCCAACATTGTTTTGGCCACATTACACATGATTAAATATTAACTTTAGTGACCCCTGAGTGATGCACCCAGGTGTAATTACTGAGGGAGTGAATTGCAGTAGTGAAAAACTGGAAGCTGGTATAGGTTAAGAGGAGACAGTACCAATAAAGCATAAAAAAATAAATAAAACAAGAAGTAAGTATGGCTCAATAGGAGTAAACAGAGGGACAGGTAGAAGTTCATAAGTTGAAGCAGATAACTTGCCTTGAAATCAGCCCCTTCTCAATGAAATTTTTTTCTCCTTTGGATGGGATTGTCAGAGGTGTTCCATTGTGTCATGTCCATTTGGTGTCACTTTGCTTAGAGGTGAGTTTATCAGCAACTGGAGCCTGTACCACTTGAGGTTTTCTCAGGAATGGTGACTTTGTTTGCTACTGGTTTTGTTCTAATGCGTAATATCAGGCTTCAACAGCAGCAGGTGCTGATGCAAAGTTAAAAGCTCTTTATGTTTGGCAGGGTACCCTGAGAAATGTCCTTCATTTTTGGAAGGCAGTGATGAATGTCGTCCCTACATCTGTAGGCAGATCCTGGTACTTAAATGTTGTCACTTAGGGAAGATAACTGTAAAAAGTGAAAAGTGTAAATGATGGGAAACTACTGAGTTAAGGTTGTCAAGTACTTAACTGTGAGAAATTGGGACAATCTAGCCAAAGGATACCATAAGAATGTCTTTTGTTGTCCATTCCATTAAAGGAACCCATGGTGATGTGTAGTAGGTTTCCTGGTGGTTGTGCCTTTTTCCCTTTGGGATCGTCATCTAAACATGCATCCCAGAAATTTCCACATACTCCCCCACATTAGACTAGATTCACCAATACACAGACATTTTTGACCTCCAAAATTGCAACGGTTAAAAAGCTCTTATCTTTTTGATATATATTTTTTTTATTATAGCGCAAAACATGATTATAGTTTTTTGTTTAGGAAGAATAAACTTCCAGGGTTACCAAGAGGCCCTTCCTGTGGGATGTTTGATAATTACGCCAGTGAGTTGCTGTGGGCTTTCCCAGAATTGAAAAGGTTAAAAGAGGCAAATGCAGAGTTTCAGCTCAGTTAGGAGGGGCTGACTGTGAGAAGGTAAGAATGGACGGTAAATGATGAGATTTACATTATTTACATGTTCTAATACAATCTTATGCGATTTTCACATAATTTCATCTGAATATGTAAACTGAACATTGTTTCACTTTGTTGATGCTTTAGTTGTTTGTTGTGCCAGAGATATTTTAAAAAAAAATCTCAAAAACTGACATCTCTTAAAAATCACATCATCCAGCGTGTAGTATGAATATGCTTTATGGACTGACATGATAATGATGACAAACTCTACACAGTTCTCACATTTCACACTTGCCCTCTTAAATATTGGGATTTTCAAATATTTATCTTTTGTGTTTGTCATGTGTTTCTATATTTCAATAGTTTGTGCTAATG
Source organism: Pterophyllum scalare (assembly GCA_024447675.2). Lineage (NCBI taxonomy): Eukaryota > Metazoa > Chordata > Actinopteri > Cichliformes > Cichlidae > Pterophyllum > Pterophyllum scalare. Next base: position 18,872 of record JAMQGT020013737.1, on the reverse strand, counting down.
TTTTGCTGATTGTGGTTATCTGTGTGAACAGAAGCTTACATGAACCGATGTACATGTTTCTGTGCAGCCTGTTTGTAAATGCACTGAATGGTAGTACAGGGCTGTTTCCACTGCTCCTGCTTCACATCCTCTCTGATATTAATGCTGTTTCTGCTTCTGTATGTTACTTGCAGATTTATTTTCTTCACTGCTATGGGAGTGCTGAATATTTAAACTTGGCTGTCATGTCTTATGACAGATACCATGCTATCTGTTTTCCTTTGCAATACAACAAATATATGACATCCAAGAAAACTGCTATGCTAATTGCTGTAGCATGGTTATATGCTATTCTTGCATGTGCTCTTATGAGTTCTTTGAGTTCCACTTTACAGCTTTGTGGGAATATTATTAACAAAGTGTACTGTGACAACTACTCTGTTGTAAAGCTGGCCTGTTCTGACACTAATGCACTTAATATATATGGACTTATCATTAGTTTTTGCACAGTGGGTTGTCCTCTAGTGTTAATTCTTTACACTTACATAAAAATCCTTAGAGTTTGTTTTTCTGGTTCCAAACAGATCAGACAGAAAGCTGTCAGTACCTGCAGTCCTCATCTTGCCTCTGTGTTAAATTTTTCATGTGGAGCTTGTTTTGAATTAGTACAGAATAGGTTCAATATGAGCAGTGTACCTATTTTGTTACGAATATTTCTGTCATTGTACTGGCTTGCAAGCCAGCCACTATTAAACCCTTTAGTTTATGGCCTGAACATGACTAAGATCCGTGTTTTATGTAGAAATCTGCTGACATTTAGACCTTTAAAATAAATTTTTACATCTTTACATATGTATATAAAAAAGGAGGTGTGCACATGTGATGCTGACTTAACTTTTTCACTTGTATGAGGCTTTGAAGCAGCCCTGGCTGATCCTAGACATGCCTTTTCTAGGGAATTCGTGCAGGAAAAATAGGCATAAAAAGTAATATCCTGGCTGCCATTGGTCTTTTAAATAACTCAGTATGTTTTTGCTACTTTATTCTGGACTCCTAAATTTTGGTATGTTTCATGTTATATTTAGTGTTCATGTATAACTGTGTGCTTGATGGTTGCTCAGTTTCTGCAACCATTAGTCAGAAATGGCTCGAATACATTTTTGATTCAGTTCTGAAGGATTTCATCAGCAGTTCTTACCTTCTTACCAAGCTTCTTGCTGATGGTTGCACAGTCCAGATCTGCGCAGGTCTACAATCTCATCTGACATTCTTTGACAGCTCTTTGGTTTTGCCCATGATGGTGAAGAAGTTGGAATGGAAAAAATCTGTTTTCAGTGCTAACCAATTAAAGCTAAATAAAGAAAAAAACAACTATTTATTCCATTACAGATTCAGCTTGTAACATTATTCATGATCCAAATACAAATAAATAACATTTTTAAAGACTTTTATGAAGCTTTATACTGATCACAGATCAGATCATCTGATGCTGCCAGTGAAGAATTTCTTAACAGTGTAAATCTACCAAAACTAAATGATGAACAGATTCACCTCTTGGCTGAATTCTAGGAAGCCCTACAGCAACTTCCAAGGAATAAAGCCCCAGGCCCAAATGGTTAGGTCTTACGCTAGTACCCACTTTTTTCATAATTGTGACTCAAATTCAGAATTATCACTCACACACACACACACACACACACACACACACACACAATCTCCAAACATGAACTCTGCCAACATGAACCTGCTTTTTAAAACAGGAAGCCATTTAGCTACCACCTAATCTAACAGAACTGAATTCAATTTATCTAGTACCAAATCACAATAAACACTCATCTCATGGTGCTTTATATTTTAAGGTAAAGACCCTACAATAATTACAGAGAAACCCAACAGTCAAAATTACACCTATGAGCAAGCACTTGATGACAGAGGGAGAAACCTCCAACAGAACCAGGCTCAGGGAGGAGCATGAATCTGACCGGTTGGGGCTGAGGGGAGAGAGACAGGACAAAAGACATGCTATGGAAGAGAGGCAGAGATTAATAATAACTAATGATTAAATGTAGTGTGGGGTATAAACAGAATAGAAAGAGGTGAATGAAAAAGAAACATTCAGTGGCTCATGGGAACCCCCCCCCAGCAGCCTAGGCCTATTGCAGCATAACTAAGGTTTAACTTTAAGCCTTATCAAAAGTTTTAAGCCTAATCTTAAAAATAGAGAGGGTGTCTGTCTCCTGAATCCGAGCTGGTTTCTAGCAACCACAAGTAAGCCAGCAGATGTAGACCAAATAAAATAATTTGCAAAGTGCTTACCATAAGATTACACAAAAAAAAAATCACTCAATTCTTAATCTATCCTGTCCAAACAGGCTTCATCAAGGGTAGATAGTTTAACTATTTATGCATGTAAATTAATATATGTAATGGATAATTTTTCCATTAACACATTAGAAATCACAGTTCCCTCCTTAGATGCAGATAAACTGGAAATTTCCAATGAAGTTCTGTATTTCTGCAGAAATTTGGATTGGGTTTGTTCTTCATAGACTGGATCAAAACATTTTAGAGCTCTCCAAATGCATGTGTTAGGACAAACAATCTCACTTCCTAAAGCCCACCAGGCAGCTTTGGGAGTCGCCCACTCTCCCCCTCATCTTTACTGAGCCACTAGCAGCAGCAATCCAACAAAATGTACATTATATTGCCAAAGTTATTTGCTCATGCCACTTCGAGTCTGAGTCGCTGTCATTCCCAATCACCTCCACTTTGTTATAGTACCACTAACAGTTGAGTTGGAATATTTAGTAGTGAGAAAATTTGAGAAAAAATAGTGAGAAAAAGACCCAAATATTTCAAAATTTTTATAGAAAAATAAAACCTCAAGAATAAAATTTAAAGACTCTACAAAACCCAAAACAAAATGGCGGTCTTGAACTACCAAACTTTTATCACTATTTCTTAGCCGATAGATTTCAGTATATTTTAAGGTGGATCAAATCAAACTTTTTAGACAGCCCATGGCTGGATTTAGAACAAGCACTCTGTGGAAAAGTAAAAATCTCAGGAGTACCTTTATTAGCTCTAGTATTAAAAATCATAACAGCTTTAAAAGCCTTAACATAAGCACCTCTCTGAGAGCCTGGTGGGAATTTTTAAATATAAACAAGTCTTCATTTATCCCATGTAAACCGACACCTATTTGGAACAATCCAGATATATGTCATTAAAATAAAGTGCTATATTTTTCAGCATGTAGAGAGAAAGGAATAAAGAATCTGGAACATATCATTCAAGATAGAACCTTTATTTCATTTCAAGATTTGGAATCAGCAACATTAAATTTCTGGATCATCATCAATTGAGGTCCATCATACAGGCAAGATTTAATTTAAATCACCTGAATTTAGAAATGCCTGTATGGGTAACAGAATTTATAAATTTCTGTACCCCAAAATTGCTATCAAAACTATACAAGTTATTGGTAAGAATTAATGATTCAATCTCCCTTCCAACTTCAAAATGGGAGCAAGATCTTTCCATCACTCCAGATGAAAACCTGGACACATATGCTTATAACTTCAAAATGACTAAAAATAAATTTACCACTTATACAATACAAAACTCTCCATAGAATACACTATACGAAACACAGAATGTTCCAAATGGGCCTCAGAGACACAAATATATGCACCCACTATTCAGACAACTATACTGAGAATTATGTGCATGCAATATGCTACACATAGTTCTTACTGCCTTATGCATCACTAAGAAAACCATCCTCATGAATTGGAAATCAAAAAACACAGAAGGGCTGGACAGAAACCTGCAGCACCAACATAAACACTAGTGATGTGTATGGAGTAATTGAGGGAGACTTTTGTGAAGTGGGTATATAAGCTTGTGTCTGTGATGTTTGAAGCCTCGCAAGCCGGTCGTACCACGTGTCTGATTCAGGAAATTATTTACGGGGTCAGCGTGTGATTTGAAATATATAGGGGCAGCAAAACACAATGGATCTCCCCTCACATTTTGTGGTATTGGGGACTATTGCGTGTTGGTTTGCAATCTATTTGAGCGGTTTCTGTTTTGGTGATGGAACCAGCCAGAAAGAGGAGGTTTTCCCTGTCTGGGAACATTTTGAGATGATCTCTCCTAATAAGTTGTGTGCATATAATAAATTATTACCCCAGCTTCACCTGTGCCCTGTGCAGGAGCACAGATTTATACTCACTCTTTGAGGTGTATGCAGACACATACTTAGGCGCCCCCCAGACCCACACCCCACACACAAAATGCACCCTCACAATATAACTTATATTGTAACTACAGCACACAATTGCAGAATAGTGACGTGTTATTTTACTACTAGTAACTTAAGCTAACCTGAGTATTTAAAAGCCTCCTCTTGATACAAATAAAAACAGTTGCGATCAGTCTCGAAAGCACGCACTGGAGCGCCTTTTGACATAAGAGCAGGCAAGCACACAGGGAACGAAAACATGACCAAGAAACAGACTGGACAGTAAACGCTTAGAAACTAGGAATCAAAACATAACCAGGAACAGAAACAAAAGAAGCACAAAGGAAAATATAAAAAAATTGAACTGAAATGATACTCACCAGCAAAAGGTTTAGTGAGATTTCCATATAGGAGAAACGGTGAATCAGCGACAATGACATGCAGCACAATCATGTTGGTCCAGGCAAAAAGGTAGGGGGAGGAAAGTCCAAGTTGTTGCTCAGTAAGCTTTCACCAGACTCACTATTCTGGAAAATTCCTCTGACACTGTCTTCCTTAGGTGGCCACATTGTAAACTTGCACATTACCATGAGAACAAGGGGGAAGGCAAGAAACTCCTTATGTAACACATCCCAAATGGTCTTGCAATGTTTTGACACATGTAGGCATGACCGTTTGAACATACTGTCAGTGCTTGAACGTCAGTGCTCCTCATCATTTACCTCCTTTCCCCCCAATTACACTAAATGACTTGACTAGTATAATGGATAAGATGAAACCCTCTTCATCCTCATTAGAGATCGTACCTCCTTCTGTCCTGTTTGGATCTCTTGCAAGTATTGGTTGTTCGCTGGTGTCTATTATTAACAGTTCATTGAGGCAAGGTTGTGTTCCTTCCTATTTTAAACATGCTGAGGTAATTCCTCTACTTAAAAAAATCTAATCTTGATGCCAGTTCTCCCAGCAGTTACAGGCCTATTTCAAAATGACCATTTATTAGCAAATTATTAGAAAAAGTTGTTGAAACTCAAGTCAGATCCTCATTATGCACATCAGATTTCTGACCCTTTCCAGTCCAGTCCAATCTCTGGCTCAGTCTTAGACTGGTTTTCCTCCTATTTATCTGAGAGGACTTTCTCTGTTATGGCAGGCACTGTCACAGTTGCTGCGGCTGGCAAGGCAGGGAGGACCTCAGAGCAGGACAGAAGGCGTGAGCTAATTTGTACTGAATCTTTATTCAAAACAAAAAGGGCAACACAGTCCAAAACATGAGCAGTCCAGGGGTTGCCAGCTTAAGGGGACAAAACAAAAGGTGACGGCACAAGGCCAGCTGTCTCCACTGACAGCTGGGGCTGCTTAACAGGACCCACTGCCACCATGTAAGGCTGAGAACTTGAGCATATCATGAATTTTGAGCTCCACCCGTGGGAACAAAACGGGTACCAAAGTGGGCCGGTCCATGGCCGCACCTTCCTGCCAAACTGAAATGGGTGCAGGGTGTCTCACAGGAGCAGGGCTCTCAGTCTTGTTAGTGACTGGTTCATTAACAGTCACAGAAACAATCCTTGTATCAATATCCACATGACTATTCACTGGTGCCTCCAACTGAATAATCTCCATCACAAAGTCCTTAATTAAGAGTCCAAAATCCATGGAAAATGAAACACAAGGTCATGTAAACTGCGGGAAATGGCTGTTTTATTCCCCTCGGTGAGCAGGTTTAGCCATTCTTCGCAGAGACCAAGTGCACAGTCGTTTACAGCCTGCTTCATTTTACTGTCTGCACAATCAGACTTGGGATAGGCATGTGAAATGTCTTTTTCTTGGGCTGGCATAGAGACAGAAAGGGTGAAGTCTAGGTCCTTAGCCGGCTCAGAAAACTCGTTATCATTAAGTCCACTTTATTAGGCAGAGTCACTGAAAACTCTGTCTCAGAAATGCCAGGCAAAACAGAGGAGCTACTCACTAATTGCCCGGTGCCGGCACACACAGGCGAGAAGTTAGTGTTGACAGATGGCTCGGCCAAGTTCACCGTTGTGGGAGGCGAAGGCTGCCGATTCCCTCGACGAGAGCCCTGCTTTCTTCTCCTGGAAGCTGGGGAAGGGAGCGGCGAGGCAGAGGAATTACTCCACAGCTGTGGCGAGGAGCTGTCCAGTAAACAGCACTGTTGTTGTTGCAGTGAGGGCAAAGAGACGTACCCGCCCATTGTGATCGCTGTCTGGACAGATAGAGAGGTAGCAGCTGGTGGAGTGATCAGTTGCTGTGGCGAGACTTAAGCTCAAGGCTGAGGTGGAGAGCATCTTGACTCGCGATCCAGGGTGAGCCAAGGTTTCCACCTCACTTCTTCATCCAGATAATAGTCCATTAACTTATGATGCTCCTGCAATTCACTGTCCAGGAGGTCCATTTCTGGTTCGGGTCTATTCTCACAGTTGCTGTGGCTGGCAAGGCAGGGAGGACCTCAGAGCAGGACAGAAGGCGAGAGCTGAATTTGTACTGAATCTTTATTTACACCTTGAAACATGGTTGGTCTGGAGCCAGCTACATGAAAACCCGAAAAACTCGAAAACTTGAAACTCAAACTTGAAGCTCGAAATACAAAACTGAAAGCACACAGCAGACACATCCACCTGGACGTAATCAATGATGCAGACCCGAACAAGGAACAGAGGAAAACGGAAGGCTTAAATACACACAAGGAATCAGGGAGAGTGGAAACAACAGGGAACAACAGGTGAACCAAACTGAACACAACACATGAGGAGAATGAGACTACCAAAATAAAACAGGAAGTGACCAACATAACACACACAGACCTACCACAGAAAACATGACAAAGGGGGTCAGACATTACACACAGAACAAAACTGAGAATCCTAAACTATAAGAACACAACCCAAAAATACAACCAAACCAAACTAAACAAAAAGGAACTCAAAACACTGGGCCACCAGCCCAGGACCATGACAGGCACATTCTCCTCTAGCACTGCTTCTTTAACCTGTGGGGTTCCCCAGGGTTCAATACTGGGTCCATTGTTATTCTCCATTAGCATTCAATCTTTCTCAGGCATTTCTTACCAATTTTATGCTGATGACATTCAGCTGTACATGTCTTTTAAGCCTCACCTGTTGCAAAGGCTGTCCACCCTAGTTGACTGTTTATCCCAGATCAGTGACTGTCTTTCCAATAATTCCCTTGTAATAAACTCCAACAAGACAGAGGCCATGATTATAGCTCCTCCTGATATTCATTCACGTATCAGTCAGGTGATTGTGTTGCCTCCCTAGGTTTGTCGTCTGAGAGGCAAGTGGCTTCCTGTGCCAACGTGTGATGCTCCCTCTCTCTCTGTGGTAATGAATAGCATAAAGGCACACACGTTGAGCTATCGTAGCTTCATAACAGGAAGGTTTATTCTTCCTCTGTGCCCCAAAACTACTCCATACCACAAGCGCGATAGGCGCCCTCTAGTGTCCTGCTGTGGAATGGCACCAAAATACATGAAACTGCACATAACTCACAAACATGCTCAAATGACAGTCAAGTTCACCAATATAGCAAACTAAAGAAACATTACAATATAACAAACTAAAGAAACATTAGGGTTGACTTTTTTCTCTTTATCCCTCTTGTTGCTTCATCTCAGAGTGAGATCATTTCAACTCTCTACAATTGCTTCCTTGTGCTCACCTGCAAAAACTACTGTTCGTAATCTTGGAGTAGTATTTGAGTCCTCCTTGGGATTTGACTCACATATAAAATCTATCACACGCTCCTGTTTCTTTCACTTACGGAACATTTCTAAATTGAGAGCTATAGTCTCCTCTTCTGATCTGGAAAATATTGTTCATGCATTTGTGTCATCGCGCCTAGATTATTGTAATGGCCTTTTTACCAGCTTAGGTAAATCATCTCTTTGACGCCTCCAAGCAATACAAAATGCAGCAGCTAGACTCCTAACTCTAGCAAACGAGCACACATTACCCCTATTTTATTATCTTTACATTGGCTCCCAGTTGCTTTTAGAATTTAGTTTAAAATTCTTACTCTTACATACAGAGCACTAAATGGACAAGCCCCCGACTATGTTTCCCAGCTACTTGTTAAACATACTGCTGCTTGCTGCCTGCGATCACAAGCTCATAATCTTTTAGTTGTCCCACGTACAAGATTGAGGACCAGGGAGGACAGAGCTTTTCAGGCAGTGGCGCCAAAGCTCTGGAACAGTTTACCACTCCTGCTCCATTTAGCTGACTCCGTAGAGTCTTTTAAAAAACAGTTGAAAACATTTCTGTTTAACCAGGCTTTTTGTTGATTTTATTTTTATTTCTTTTCCTTTTGAAAATGGTAATGTTAATATGTTTGTTTGTTTGTTTTAACATGGTGTCTTATTCTTTTTTTGATATTGTGTTTTAATTATTGTACAACGCTTTGTGACTTTTTGTTTGTGAAAAGCGCTATATAAATAAACTTTACTTACTTACTTACTTACTTACTTACTATAGTGTCAAAGCTATACCTGGCCACTCAGGGTGGAAAAGGGGAGTAATGGGTTGACTGGTGTGCCAGATAAAGGCCCAGATGCTCTAGAATGTCCTGGAATTGGTCCACTGTCATTCTAAAATATCCAAATTGTATTTATACATTTTGGATGTAGGGTATGCATTTGGGTTCTGTTTATTGTTCTAACATTCCACCTTCTCCTTCTTTCTTCTCCTGATTATTTGGCTATGAATGTCACGGCTGGGTGCTGCAGGCAGGGCAGGAAGGACCTCAAAGCCGGACGCAGGGCAAAGAGTTGATATGCTCTTAACTTTATTGAAAACAACCCGAGAGAACAAAGCTGGACAGGGGCCAGCTACAGGAAAACTAAACACTAGAGAACTAGAAACTCGAAAACACTTGAAAACTAGAAAACTCAAATACACCCAGCACAAACGTTATTCTAAACGTACAAGACTAAGGACCCGACAAAGGACAAAGACAAGAGCAGACAATAAATACACAAGTGTTAATGAGGGGAGCCACAACAGGTGGGAAAACAGCTGACCATAATCACACCGACAAGACAGGGGGAAACAAAACTGAATACAACACACAAGGAACACGACAGTATGAAAAATAAACAGGAAGTGGAACTAAATACAAAACACCAAACCTAACACAAGAAACCCAGAATAATATACAACAGAAAACCTAACCATAACAAACTGAGGATCTAATTAATAACACACATCAGCATGAAAATACAACAAAACGGAACTACATAGAAAGAGAACTCATTAATCTGGGCCACCGGCACACAACCATGACAATGAATAGCCAAGCATGTACTTGTCGTCGCCACTTGCAACTGCTGATGCACAACTAAGGCTATCTGATTGAGAACCATGACACTAAAAAAGGTTACTGTTATATTTTTTTCCACAGAAGAGGAAGGAAGGAGGCACAAACTATGCAGGCAAGAATAAGAGACACTTTTTTAGTTGTACCATATATGTTGACATTAGCTCCATCTGACAACACACATTTTCTGAAGGCCGACAAGCAGTTCATGGACTGCCAGCAAACTGCCCTCAAGCAACCACCACTGAACCAAATATTTTGCCTTTTATGTAGTTTTTTCCTTTTTATTGAGCTTAAACATACACACCCAAACAAATGACTACATTTTTTTCTTTTCTATTTTATATACTTTCTTTTATATAATATTCAAAAGGCACAATTTCTGTTTATAGGCAAACTCTCTGTTGCTTTATGTTTGTTCAGTTTTCATTGTACAGTTAATGGAACAAGCTGATGCTGTACCATGCTGCATTGTTTCTAGTCTTCGTTAAAAGTACCAATACTGCTTTATCTAGGAAGCATCTACTGTTGAAAAACTTTAATATATCTTATTATATTTCATAATTTTGTATTCAAAGTGTTACTGAAAAAAAGGGAAAAAAAGACTCATTCCAATTTCTCCACATTTTTCCAAGACTGCTGTTTAAAAAAAATTTCTCAGTCATATCATGGAGTCTTTCCCCTGATAATGACGTTATGGTGCTGCAGTGAATAGTATAAAACAAGGAGTGATATCAGTGCAGTTGGGAGAGACTTACTTTCAGATTACATCAGGGTGATCCTGATCCTTAAATGTGGTTCATTCTGTGCACAGTTTAAATGATGTGTTGTAAAAGTACAAAGAGGATCATGATCAACTCGTCACAGGTTTCATATTTCACACTCACTGCCTACCTTGACAGCGGGGCTTTGAAATATTTATTGTTCACAGTTATTGTGTTTTTATATATTTTCATTATTGTTGCCAATGTCTTGCTGATTGTGGTTATCTGTGTGAACAGAAGCTTACATGAACCTATGTACATGTTTCTGTGCAGCCTGTTTGTAAATGAGCTGTATGGTAGCACAGGGCTGTTTCCATTCCTCCTCATTCAGATCCTCTCTGATGATCACACTGTTTCTGCTCCTCTGTGCTTCCTGCAGGTTTTCTGTGTGTACACATATGCAAATTTGCAGCTTAGTAATTTAGCCACCATGTCTTATGACAGATATCTTGCCATCTGCTATCCTCTTCAATATCACACACGTATGAGCCCTAGCAAGGTATCTCTGCTTATTGCTCTAACTTGGTTATGTCCATTTCTTGCAATCACTGTTTTGATTTCTCTGAGTGCTCCTCTGCAGCTGTGTGGGAACATCATTAACAAAGTGTACTGTGACAACAACTCCATTGTTAAACTGGCCTGTTCTGACACCAAAGTCAGTAATATCTATGGAGTCCTCGGTGCTATTCTTGCAACATTATGCTCCGTCTCTTTGATTTTCTACACCTACATGAGGATCCTTAAAGTGTGTTTTTCTGGATCCAAACAGACCCGACAGAAAGCCGTCAGTACCTGCACGCCTCACCTCGCTTCTCTGCTCAACTTTTCATGTGGTTCCTTCTTTGAAATTTCTCAAAACAGATTGAATATGAAACAGGTCCCAATTATGTTGCAGCTTTTTTTATCATTATATTGGCTCATATGCCCACCACTCTTTAATCCTGTACTGTATGGACTGAATCTGACCAAAATCCGAATCATATGTAAAAGTTTAATCTTGATAAGGTGTAAATGCTTGATGTTGAATCTTAGACAGGACAGTGAAGTAGTAGACAGGAAATCTGGAGGGAGTAAGCGACAATGACACGCAGACCCCTGCAGCAAGGACTCCAGCTTTCTTTCTATGGGCTGCCAGCTCATGTTCTATGTTTCCACGCAGTTTGCTGTGAGCATCTAAAATGATTTTAGAAATTAAAACCATGTCTGAATTATTGTCATTTGGCTTTCTTTATCCTACTTTTCTATTTTTTAATTGTTCAGATCCTTTGATTATTTGGTCACATGTCAATTGCAATTAAAGCCTTTGCAGACTGAATCTGAAAAAAAAAAGAAACAAATATTAGTTTTTAATAAAATGCAGACTAACTTTTAACATCTAATTCTTTACTATAATATGTCGGCACTTTAGTCATTTATTGTCAGCCAGTTATTTTTAATTACGATACAAGATTAACTACATGTTGTCTTTTTGTTTTATCCTGATGTTTCTGAATTTAAAGAAAATGTCTTTTTTGTGCTTGTACTGCTGTTTGATGCATTTCTTCAGCATTTATCAGCTGAAGGTTTGAATATAAATCCAAACTTAAAAAGGTGGGTTTCACAGACTTTGGACCAGACAAATTTTTTTCTCTTTTCTTTCTTTTTTTTTTTTTTTTTTTAACTTTTTTGATATCTTAATTGAATTTTTTATTTCAGTCTTGAATTTAACAGATAACATGGAAATTGCTGAAAATATATATAAGGGTATAAAGGGTATAATTCTTTGTTTTTATCCTCCTTTCCCTGAATAATAATCTAATTTTGTGGTATATTTTAGATTAGACTATTAGTTCGAGTAGAGCTAAGATATTTTGCAGTCCTGTGTGCCGTGAAGTAGCCTCTTAGACCTGGCAGATGCAAGAGGAGGATGTTCCTGTGTCACTCAGCGAGGTTTCTGTGTGTGGTTAATGAGAGAAGTGTACATTTATGACCAAAGTCCATGTTATCAAAAATGATCATATTCTTCTGTTAAGAGTTGAATTTGTTGATAGCTTGTTCAGTATAAGTGAAGCTGATGGGGACCAATTCCCACACTATGTGCTAAGCTGATGTTGTTAACATGTATATGTTAGCTATGGGCTACCTGTGTATCTATGTTATGTAATGAACACATGAAGCTCAGACTGTATTACTGGAACTTTATTAGTACACATAACTGTGATGAGAAATACTGTCCCTATTCTCTCTGCATTACAGCTACAGCCCCCCAACCTCTTTTGCACCACAGACCGATTTAATGTCAGACAATATTTTCACAGACCGGCCTTTAAGGTGTGTAAATACAACAAGATAAATAATAAGACTGGCATAAAAACTATGTCATCATCTAAATATAATAATAAACGTGAATCTGCTGTGCACTTGTATGCAACTTTTTCAGCAGTGTCCTTGTAACATCGCACCAACCACATAACATGAATAACCTCCTCTCTGCCCCCCACACTCTCTGATCGCCATTGAAAGTGTTTAAACATGCTTTGAAATTCACCACAAAAACAAATATAAAGTGCATGAAAAATATAACCTGTCCTTTGTTCATGGTGCTTTGTGTTTGTGGAAATCCACCACCAGCTCCTTGGTTTTAGCAGCGTTGATCAGGAGGTGGTACTGCTGGCACTAGTCCACAAAGTCCAGAGACCTCTGTCTGTACTCTGAGTCATCCTCACCTGTGATGAGGCCAACTATGGTAGAGTCGTCAGAGAACTTCTGCAGATGGCAGCGTGGGGAGTTGATGGAGCTCTTTGAGGATGTGGAAGTGATGGCACATGAGTCAAAGACCCACTTTGCTCACTCCATGAGAACAGCTGAAGTCAAGTATGAAGAAATCATCAGAGACCAGAGAAATGTAACCGGTGGGACGTCGACAACTGCCTACAAACCACAAATTTCTTGAATGGTGGAAGTGGAAAAGTATCGGTGCAGCCTGCGAGCCGAAGTGTGGTGGGTGTCGGTATGGAAATTGCCAACCTGGAGGAAAAGAAATGGAGAAAGAGCTTGAAATTATAAAAGGAGGATTGACCTATGTAAAAGAAGATGCTCACATAAGTTCTCCACACTGGGATGCAAAGTATCCCTGGACAGCAGATCCCTCCTCACTCCCCAACAATAAGAATGCAGTAGAGGCCACATTCCTGAGAACAGAGAAACAGCTGGAGAAGGAACCAAAATTGAAAGTGGCATACACAGCCCAGGTCCATGAGATGGTTGAACGAGGTGCAGCCATGGAATTAACTGAAAGCATCAAGGGTAACTGGGATGGGCCTGTGTGGTATGTGAACCATCTGGTGGCACGTAACCCGCATTTTGTGACGAGACCTGTCAGACTAGTGTCTGTGTCAGGTCTGAGTATGAATGATCTTCTTTTAAAAGGGCCTGATGTCCTTAATCCAATAAGGGCTGTACTGCTAAGGTTTAGGAGAGGGGTATATGCGGCCCTGGGAGACATCAGAAAGATGTATAAGTCAGTGTGGTTGGAAGAACGTGAGATGCATCTTCATACATTCCTCTGGAGGGATGTACCTAACCAAGAAATGAAAGAATATGTCATCACTCGTGTCAGCATGGGCGACAGACCAGCTGGATACATCGCACAGGTAGCAATGAGGGAGACAGCTAAGCTGACCGATTTTGCTCATCTAGAAGAAGAGCGCAGGGTCCTGGAGGAGGACAGTTATGTGGATGACATCCTCACTTCCAGTAACAGTCGGGAGAATCTGAATGTTATCACAGAAGGAGTAGAGGAGATTTTAAAGGCTGGTGGGTTTTTCCTGAAACCTTGGGTCCGATCAGGGCAAAGTGGGAGGCAGAAGAGTGCAGAAACCCTGGGAAGACATGAACGTGTGCCACAAAACGGAACCGTCATCCTCCCAAACCAAATGAGAGATGAAGACAACAAAGCCCTAGGGGTTGGATACCAAGTGGAAAGTGACAGACTTTATATCATGACCTCAATCAACTTTTCCAAAAGGAAAAAGAAGATGAGGGTTGGCAAAGATCTCCTTAAAGATGAAGTGAGACTTGGAACACCTGACCCATTGACAAGAAGAGATCTACTCAGTCAAGTAGCTGGACTTTATTACCCAATCGGGTTAGTAACACCTGCCAAGGAGAAGGGGGCGATCCTTGTGAGGAAAGCATTCCAAGAAACAGGTGGTGGGAAGCTGACATGTGAAACCTGGAATCGGCCACTATCAGAAAACCTCAGAGCAGAGGCTATTAAACTTTTTGAGGAATATGTGGCACTAGGAGAAATTAAGTTCCATCGGAGTCTCACCCCATTAGGCTGGATGGGAAAAACCCTGGGGAATCACCTTCTCAGATGGGAGTGATAATACCTATGGAGCTGTGATGTACCTGAGATGGTCCACCAGGCAAGGTGTGGAAATCCGATTAGTTGAATCTAAAGCCAAGCTCACTCCACTGGATCAGAAAGGAGATACGGTTAAGACTGAAATCTGTGGTGCAGTCTTTGCCGCCAGACTCAAAGTATTTTGAGAAACACGGAAGATTGGAGGTTGAGCAGGGGATTCATCTAGTAGACAGCCAAACAGTGCTAGGAGCAATCCAAAGGGAGAGTTATGGATACCAGACCTTCTTTGCTAACCAGGTTGGTGAAATCCAGAAGACCGGATCAGTGAATGACTGGTGGTGGATTCCTGGGGAATTAAACATTGCTGACATCATCACAAGAGGGGGCTCTCCTAGAGAGTTAAAGGAGGATTCTACATGGCAGAATGGACCAGAATTCCTCAGGTGGCCGGTGGAGAAGTGGCCCGGAATGTCAGCTGGTAAAGTGGCAGCATATGCCAAAGAGAAGGTAAACAAATTGCAAAGAAAAGCTTTCACGTCAGTGGTAACTAGAGCTCAAGGGAAGCAGTGGGACAATGACCAGCATCATCAGGCCTCAGAAGTACAGGAAGCAACTCAAGAAGAGGGTGTAACTACTAAAGCACCTGCTGGCTGGTGCAAGGACCTCATAGAGGTGGAAAAATTCAGTACCTTGTCTAGACTCATTAATATCACAGCCTGGGTGTGGAAAGCTGCCAAGAAGTTGCTGACTTTAAAGATCAAATTAAAAGCATCAAAATTGTGCTGTCAGTAAACGAACGTGAAGATGCCCTCAGGAAGCTGTTCCTTTCTGCCCAAGAAGAGGTCACTTTTCCAGAGACAATATTAAACAGACTGGTGGTATACCGAGATGTGGTTTCTGGACTCTTGGTCTGTGGAGGCCGAGTCTAGATGTTCAATGAAGATAGAACTGCTGTTCCACTTCTACCTTATGATGCCTGGTTGTCCACACTGATGGCACGTGAGGCCCACAATGCTAACCATGAAAGCATTGCAGGAACACGGCCTCTTGGTCTGTGGAGGCCGAGTCTAGATGTTCAATGAAGATAGAACTGCTGTTCCACTTCTACCTTATGATGCCTGGTTGTCCACACTGATGGCACGTGAGGCCCACAATGCTAACCATGAAAGCATTGCAGGAACACGGCCTCTTGGTCTGTGGAGGCCGAGTCTAGATGTTCAATGAAGATAGAACTGCTGTTCCACTTCTACCTTATGATGCCTGGTTGTCCACACTGATGGCACGTGAGGCCCACAATGCTAACCATGAAAGCATTGCAGGAACACTCCTATGGATAAGGAAAAGTGCTTGGGTAATAAATGGTCAGAGACTCGCAAGAAAAGTAGTGGACAGCTGTGTGGTTTGCAGAGAGAGCATGCCCAGCCAACCCTTTTGAGTGTACAACTGTGGACCTTTTTGGACCTTACAAGGTAAAAGATGAAGTGAAAAAGGGTGTCACACATAAGGTCTGGGGTATTGTGTTCTGCTGCATGGCCTCATGAGCCATATATACTGATGTGGTCAGCGACCAGTCATCTGAAGGGTTTCTCCTGGCCTACCAGAGGTTCACCTCCCTTAGAAGACATCCCAGAAAGATATGGTCTGAAACTGGCACAAATTTTGTGGGGGGTACACCTGCCACTGAAGGAGCTTCACAGATTCCTCAGTAAGCTGAATAAGACTGAGCTCGAAGAAAAAGCTTCCAAGAATAAAACAGAGTGGTCCTGGAAGTTTCACCCAGTGGACTCTCCCCATAGGAATGGAGCAGCAGAAGCAGCAGTCAAACTGGTAAAGTGGGCCCTAAACAATCTTGGTGGTGATGATGTCTTTACATGGAGTGAATTCCAGACATTTCTCTTCATGGCAGGAAATCTGGTGAATGAAAGGCCCATATATGCTAGAGTGCAAAGCTGGGAGGACTGTATAGAATATATTAGTCCCAACTCTCTCTTGTTGGGACGAACCAGCCCAAGAGGAGATCTGGGAGAGTTTGCATTTGAAGGTTATCCTTATAAGATACTTCAAACCATCCAAAGGGAAGTGAACAAGTTCTGGAGGAGATGGTGCCAGTTAGCAGGTCCTAACCTCTTCATAATGACTAAATGGCACTCAAAACAGCGAAATGTAGCCGTGGGGGATATAGTGTGGCTGGCTTTGCAAGCTGGGCAAAGTAGTCGGTGTTAACACTGACAGGAATGGAATAGTGAGAGATGTGAATGTGAATACCTTTCCCAACTATCCTGTCCCACTCATTAAGCCAAGAAAGGTGTCAGATGTACGATACTCCACAGGGACGTCAGACGCCTAGTGACAATACTTCCTGTTGAAGAGCAGCAAGGGACTTAAAAGACTTCTGTGAGCTCCTTGGATAAAGTAACCAGGAGCTCAAGTGGGAGGTGTTAAGTTGTATATAAAAAAAAAAATTCTGCTACTTATCCATGTTACATTTGTATTATCTTATAGTTTGAAATTGAATGAATGGCTTGGTATGAGCTTGCAGGTCTCAGGCCTAGGCAGATGAGGAAGTGATTTAGCTCTCCTGAATCAGGTGTGCATGTTTCTTTGTCTAGCCATCATGGCAGAAGGTAGCAGCAGAAAGGAGAGCTGTGTGTCAGATAGTGATGGGCAAAACGAGGCTTTGTGAAACACTGAAGCGTTCGAAGCATTTGTGCCGGAATCGTATTGATGCTTCGAAACAATCTGAAACCCATCTGCACAGTGACACCTGCTGGCCAATGTGGTTATTGCCACGTCTTGGTAATGCGTGATGAAACAATGACACAGACGCGCCCTGCACAAGTCCAAACAAAGGTCCTGATCATACCTGAGTATCAATAATTATGATCAGCACACGTTGAAAAAAGGAGACTGTTATAGACGGCGAGCTGCAGTGAACAGAGCGCTTCAACAAACACTGTTTTCTCTCTGTTAACATTTGTGAGGCTGTTTCAGCTGCTTAGTGATTCAGTGGAACACACAATAAACCAATTTATAAAATATAAAAACTGAGAAAAGATGCTATGTTTATTGTGGTAACCACACAGCTGTATTTTGGGCTCAATCGGCTCTGGTTCTTGCCAGCCCTGGAAAAAAATAAAATAAAAGTTTGGATGTTTTGACTTTTAGGCTTTCTTGGAGTTTGTGTCATCAGGTTTTCACACTGTTAAACAAAGCTAGAAGCTGGTGTAGCCTTTGGCTTTATTTTCTATTCATTTTAAAATAAATGCTAAAGAAAAACACAAAATCTCGTCCTTTAAAATAAAGGTTAAAATAAAGTTTTCATGGGCTCATTCTGGACAGTCTCATCAGTCATTTTCACGTCTTCACACTGACCCACACAAACACAGTTTGTGAGATATTTATACCAGAAACTGCAGTGGGGATCAAAAAGGAAAAAAAACCAAAGACAACTCATTTGTCATGAGAATTGCTAAGAAACAGTTTGCCTGGACGTGGTTTTTCTTGATTTAGAAACAAATGTATGCATTCACAGCAGGAACCTCCTGCTGTGCAGTGTGCGGGTCGCAGGTTGCAGCCTCAGCGTTATGGACGGTTTCGGAGGTCCAGGCCCGTCCAGTCAAGTCACTGTGACCCCTCAGCTGAATTCTACTGATACATTTCAACTATAAATTATACAAATTCATTCAATATGGTAATGAAAAACCTAAGTACTGATGTCACCAGTAAGTTATTGCAGTGCGATCTCAGTTTAATTATTTGGTTCATCGCTTCTGTAGCGATCGTGGTGACCAACATGACTGAGGAGGACACTGAGCGGAGGGTGGGGTGCAGGTCAGACTTGGGGAAGTTCCTCTAATGTCTCTGAAAATAAACAGAGGTCATTCAGTGTGCAGAAACAAGTGGAGGATTGAGGGTTTTCAGCGCTCACAGTCAGCTGTCCCAGCGTGTGAGTTTGTTGATCCACTTTTGCACCGACAGAAATGTTTCTGCTGTTTGTAAATGGATTGCCCTTATCGTTCTTCACAGTCCACAGAAACAATAATGAGTTATACGTGCATGTGTCTGCTTGTATTAAATAAAAGTGATTAACACATTAAGTTAAAAGGCTTTACAGAGATATAAATGGTTGTGTAAACTGAACGTTTGAGTAGGAATGTGTATAGTGATGTCTGTGTAAGAAAACTCTTAT
>JAMQGT020013736.1:0-55817 GCA_024447675.2 Pterophyllum scalare | reverse complement strand
AGCCTTCGTACCTGCGTCCCTTGCTTCGACTCCACCCTCCAACCCTCAGACTTAACTTAAAAACCAAGCCTGCCAACCTGCTCCCTCCGCCCCTTGCCGTGACACAGAGGGAGACCCAACCCCATTTCTGGACCTCGCTTTGGCCTTTATCAACTTTTGAGACAGCCGACAGCGGGTTTTCTTACACAAGTTGGCAACAGTGGCCCAGATAAAGGAGGAGGGTTGAATGTAGCTAGCAGATGAACCCCACATAAGTGTTTTTGTTAAATTTGATATTCTAACATTAAACAATATGGGACAATACTGATGTATGTAATGTGGGTCTAGGCAAAGCATTAAAACTATGAAGTTATTTCATAAAGTTCATTTGTAGTTCTAAACATATTTAGGATGTTTTTTTCTTCACTTTTTGTCTCTCCAAAGACGTTATTCCTCTGTCCTACAGCCTCAATTGCAACTAGATGCAAATTAGGTGATGTAATATAGTAACTTCACAAAACTTGACAGGTATGCTCCACACCGTCAGCTTCCACTGTCCATGACAGAATCATAGAAATAACACACAGGTCCTTTTGTCCATGCCCATAGTTGTTCAAGGTTGAAAAAGTGTAACTAAAATAACTTTGACTTTATGGTCATGGTTATTTTTTCTGCAAAAGCCTTCTCTCTTATAATGAGAAAATACATTATTTGTTGGGTGAGCGATAATGGTGGAATTGAGTGATCGGACTGATAGACGCTTTGTTATATATTCACATACCCAGATCATATCCTGATCAAATGTTACATGTGCATGGACAGTAGTGATATGCACCTTACTGCAACCAATGATGTCTTTTTTTCAGCTGAGATATGGCCAAAAATATGAGTTAAATGGAGTTTCCCATGTTAAATTCAAGTAGCCTGCAAATTCACAATCTCATTCGGATCCAGATGGCATTCAGCTTGACACTAATTCTTGGGCCTCCACAATTGTGTACTGAATATCAGATGACTCCGGTAGGTTCTGATATTAACACCTTATTCTATCTGCACCCCAACAAGCAAGATGCTAAAATCACAGCATTTCCCATATTATCAGTTCATACCTCACCCCACTTGAATGCCTATCCCTACATTTGGCGAGTCCACCAACAACTTTATGCCACTTGTTTCATGCTGTCCTTTTGGGACTCCACAGGGTTCTGCCATCAAACCCTCTTTCCTCTGGTCCGACTGACATACCCGGCTGGCTACATTATGGATTCCTGTGGAGAGTGGAAGACGATGTGCCTGGCTGTACTGTTCATTGAGGACATGGCATATATTGGCTTTTTGATACCAGGATTTCTCCTGATTGGACTTGGGGATACCTGGCTTATCATGTAATTTGGGAAGTCTGGGCAGCCATTTGGGACTTGGTAAGGCTGCCTGTGAGGGATGCACAGCTGTAAGACCTCAATCAGACTCGGTATATGCTAGAACTGAATTGGAATTGGAACTGGTGACCAAGGCTGACTATTCCACTTTATCATGAACATTATCATGAACTGCTAGCCGAGGGGGGGAGCTGGCTGCCTCCACAGTACCCTGGACTCACTCGCCTCCGCTGGCACATCCCCTCCCCTCCCCCGCCCGATTTTGCAATCTCGTATTGTGCCCTGTGCAGCTTTGTGAGGCCCAGGGGGGCATAGTATGAGATGATTTTTTTCTCCTCACCTAACCCTCTGTGTTTTCACTATATTTTTCATCTTTGTAAAATGGCAGCGCCTTTGATGGCAGCAATGACGTAGGACCAGCCTGAAAAGATATAAAACAGTTGGTGGTGCTGCATGTCACAGTGGGAGGTGGGTGTAGGAGGTCAAATCAATGAGGGAAGTCTGTGTTTGCACTGCATGTCATCATATTCATTTAGATTTTCCTTGTTCTGTGAAGCAGCATAAGGTAAACATTCAACACTAAACAGATAATGTAATGTGATATTTTTTCCAAATGATAACCTTGAATATTATTTATTTGAATGTAAATCAATGAGACAGACTTTTTAATATTTGACTCTTCTTATCACACAAACAGCAATGTCTAATTTAACAACTTTCTCTTATTTCATTCTCGGAGCTTATTTAAATGTTGGAACATTACAATATTTCTATTTCACAATAACTGCTTTGCTTTACTTTGTTATAGTTTTTGTAAATGTGTCACTGATTGTGGTTATCTGTGTGAACAGAAGCTTACATGAACCTATGTACATGTTTCTGTGCAGCCTGTTTGTAAATGAGCTGTATGGTAGCACAGGGCTGTTTCCATTCCTCCTGATTCAGATCCTCTCTGATGTTCACACTATTTCTGCTCCTCTGTGCTTCCTGCAGATTTTCTGTGTGCACACATATGGAAGTATAGAATTTTTAAACTTAGCCGTCATGTCTTATGACAGATATCTTGCTATTTGTTCTCCTCTACATTATAAAACAAAAATGACATTTAACAATACAGCTGTTCTTATTATTGTGGTATGGTTGTACGGTTTAGTGAAATTTATTATTAATTTATACTTAAACCTGCGTCTGACCTTGTGTGGAAATCTTTTAAACAGTTTGTATTGTCAGAATTATCCAGTTGTTAAGTTGGCATGTTCTGATACAAAGGTGAATAATATTTATGGGATTTTTGGAATTTTTCTCTCTCTTGTTGTTCCTCTAATTCCAGTCCTGTTCTCTTACATGAGAATCCTGAAAGTGTGTTTTTCTGGCTCCAAAGAGGCGAGAAAAAAAAGTGTCGCAACCTGCACACCTCAGCTTGTGTCACTCTTGAATTTTTTCTTTTGTTCCTCCTTTGAAATATTGCAGAGCAGATTTGATACGACCAGCCTACCCACTGCACTGCGAATCTTCATGTCTCTGTATTTTCTCATGATGCCACCAATTTTGAATCCAATCATGTACGGAATACAAATGTCAAAAATCAGAAATGTTTATAAACATGTGCTGTGTTCTAAAATTTGATGTAGGTGCAGTAAAACCTAAGTTACCCTGAAATGTACTGTTTAAGCTTGTTGTTAAATCAATAAAAATATGACAATGTCTCCATGTCAATATCAACATGAAAGTGAATCATAATGCATTTAGAACAATATATATTATATTATAATTATTTATACAAACATCTGACATTTTACGTCATAAAATGCAACACAGGAGTCTTTAAACAGTTTACATTTAAACAGATTTAAAACAAATTCATATCTGTTTAAGTAGGAACAATGATAAATATAATGGACATGTGCTGCTAAAGATAAATATTTTTACCTTTGTTTACACTGTTTATCACATTTTACCAAAAGGTGATTCACAGCATTTTACTCACTGTTACTGACAAACACACTAAATATGGATTAGGGAAAATTCAGTATCAAATGTGCATAACAATAAAAAACAAAAATTCTAAATCTTAATCAGTTCATGCCATTTTATTTTATTAATACATTTAATAATATCAGTATAAGACAACTGAAAAGTCAAACTGAAGCAAGTCATTTTTAAAAATATATACTTATACAGAAATGTGTAGGGTCTTTACCTTACAACATATAACACCTTGAGGCGACTGTTAGTTGTGATTTGGTGGTATATCAATAAAATTGAATAGAATTGAAATGTTCAGTTGGAAGGGGGAGTGGGTGTATAACCCATGGATGAATTTGTTCTAGGACAGTTGCACCAAGAGGTTCTGGTCTTGAGCCAAGTCTGCCTTAGCTCACCATGAGGCCCGAGCATGGATCGTTTTTTTTCTTTTCTTGAATAAATTGCCTTTTTCTGTACTTTAACGTGCTCAAAACCTCATGAAATTTTGCACATGCATCAAGTTTGCTGAAAAATTTACATATTGAAATGGTTTTGGGGATAGGTGTTCCAAAATGGCTCTGTAGCACCACTTATACTGTTGCAAAGAATTAGCCCCAGTGTTGTCTTTTGCGTACATGAAATTTAGTACACATATGTAACATTTCAAGACACACAAAAAAATCCTCTTGCCCTACACCCAATACGAAGTTTGCCATTTTGAATTATTTAGGCATTTTTTTGCGATTTCCAGGTCTCGTACTTGTGTCACCCCCCTTAGGGTTTTCATGGGTTCAACATAGTAAAATCTATCAGCCTGGGTGAATCTAAATTTCCAAGCTTGTGAGTTTTCATCGAAGGCTTTCAGGATTTATTGATCTGATCACTGAATATGGCAAAATGGCTCCACAGCGCCACCTACAAACAAAAGCCCCGGATCTATGTTTCATCTGTGTATCAGAAATTTTGCAGGCTCATGCAACATCTTGAGATGTGCAAACAAATGCATACCTGAAACCCAACATGAAGTCGGTCAAGTGTAATTCTGTGGCAGTTTTTTGCTATTTTCAGGCCTTCTATTTTAAGAAACTTCTCCTAGGCTGTTCAACCCAGAGAAGCTCAGACCTCCCTCTCCCTAGCCACCTTACCAGCTTAACCAGGGGGACCCCAAGGTGTTCCCAGGAAACAGAAAGCTATAATCTCTCCAATCTGTCCTGGGTCTGTCCCTGGGCCTCCTACTGGCAGGACATGCCTGGAACATCTCACCCAAGAGGCATCCTGGTCAGATGCCTGAACCACCTCAACTGGCTCTTTTCGATGTGGAGGAGCAGCGGCTCTACTCTCAGCCCCTCCCGCACTGCACTCCTCACCCTATCTCTAAGGGAGAGGCCAGCCACCCTTTGGATGAAGCTCATTTCTGCTGCTTGTATTTGCAATCTCATTCATTCGGTCACTACCCAAAGCTCGTGACCATAGATGAGGGTGGGGACGTAGATTGACTGGTAAATCGACAGCCTCGCTTTCATGCTCAGCTCCCTCTTTACCACACCAGACCAGTGCAGCGTCCACATCACTGCAGATGCAGCCAATCTGTCAATCTCCTGTACCCTTCTACCATCACTTGTGAACAACACCCTGAGAAACTTAAACTCCTCCACCTGGGGCAGCAACTCCACCCGTTTAACCCACTGAGACCAAAATTGCTCAATATCATCTAGACAAGTGGGTCATCAAAAGTTGTTGAAGGTTTTGTAGAACATTAAACGTGTTGCTGTTGACCCAACACCCAAGTAGCCTACTGGGCTGAAAAACATTCAGGTGATCGTGTGACGCTTTTGACCACAGCAACTGCGAACTGAAGTGCATGCACATGCCTTTCCTGTCAGACCAGGCACCTTTGCAAGTGCATGTTAGTAATGAACTAAGGATTAAATACAGAGTGAAGTATAAACAAAGTAAATAAGGTGAATGCAAAGAAACAATGCATCATGCAAACCAGGGTTCTAATAGTTTTGGATTTTACATTATAGTTTAGTTTTAGTTAGTTTTTACTTTTTCCCCTCTAATTCAGTTCTTTTTAATTAGTTTTCAGAGCGATTTTGCACATTTTTATTAGTTTTTATTTTTGGTTTTATGCTTAGTTTTAGTTAGTTTCAGTATTAGTTTTAGTATTTTCATACTTAATCAGGAACCTTTAAATAAATCTATTCAACAACCAGCTGTTCACAGACAGCAGCACTGCATGCTAAAAGTGTGTAATATTAAGGACACACATGAACACCAACAGGGAGAAACAAAGAAAAATATGAGCTCCAAAACTCAATAAACTCTACAATAAACTCCAATAAAGTTCAGCGTCAGTGCAGCAGATTAACAACACCTACATGTGGTGTTTGACACAAACAAACTCTTTGAAGGAGTCAAAGGTCAAATCCAGCTGCATCCTGATGTTCTCCACCTGAAGCTGCTTCTGTTTTGGAGCCAGCTTGGTTAGATGCTCCTAATTAGACTTCAGGGTCTTTGCGGCCTCTGTACACAACCTACGGAAGTGTCCGACCTCATGTCCGCATTTATGCTTGTGTAGCTGGATTGTGTGTGTTAATTACCTTGTGGTTGTGTGCTGGTGTTTTTTGGTCCTCGCTCTTTGTGCTCAGTTTTTGGCTGCAAACATATTTGTCCCTGTTTTTTCACTTTCTTCATTCCCTCACATCCATTCCGATAGTTTCAGCAGTCTCCCTCCAGGAATTTGCTGACATTTGTGAGTCCTTATATTGATGCTTTGATTATTATTCCTGATTGTTATTCTCTGACTGATAAAGTAGCCGGAAACACACAAGGACTAAACAGGTTGATCACAACGTTGCGGCTGCGTGGACCCGACGAGTAGTCACGTTTCTCCAGAGGTGCACCAGGTTAGCTTGTAGGATCAGAGCGGTTTGTGTAGCTGTCCTGTGTGCGCCTCTCAGCTGAACTTTGATGTTGGTGTTTTTTCCTGACTGAGGAGTGTTTGCACATTTTTCAACATCCACAACAACACACTCGCTGCTATCTGTGTTGCCATAGTCAAAGGAATGCCATGTGGGACTCTGCTGCTTTCTCTGCAGATCGCTGCATTACTTTGAGCACCAGCGCGGAACCCAATGGTGCTCCGAGCTTAAACTCAGAGAGCGGAAAATATTATTTCATATTAAGCCACAAGGCTTAAAAAAATGACATCTATCATTTCAGTTAGTTTTAATTAGTTTTGTAAACTTACAATTCAGTTTTAGTTAGCTATCGTTTTTTCCTTTTAATTTTAGTTTTTATTTATTTCAGTTGACGACAGTGTTTTTTCAATTTCAGTTTTCGTTATTTCGTTGTTTCATTATTTATTTTCGTTAACTATAATACCCTGATGCAAACCCTCCAGCAGCCCAGGCCTATAGCAGCATAACTAAGGGGTGGTTCAGGGTCACCTGATCCAGCGCTAATTATAAGCTTGATCATAAAGGAAAGTCATAAAGGAGGTCATTTTGACTGTTGGGTTTTTTTATGTATTATTGTAGGGTCTTTAACTACAATACAAAGTGCCTTGAGGTGATGGTTTGTTGTGATAGAACAACAGTGCTGGCCAAGGTTTTAGCAGAGTCCATTAGCATTAGTCATCTACCAGTTCCAGAACCTGCTGTTTTCAATGGTGATCCTATGAAGTACAAGGATTAGAACATTTCATTTCAAATACTAATTGAGAGAAAGAACATCCCAGTAAGTGAAAAGATGTTGGTGGTCCTACAAGAAAGGCTATCAAAAGTTACTTTCTGCTGGGAACAGATATGGCATTCCACGCAGCCTGGAACACTCTAGGGGAAAGATATGGAAATTCATTTATAATCACCAAAGCCTTCAGAGATGAGCTTTTATTGTAGCCAAAAATTGGAACAAAAGACAGTGCTGAACTAAGAGTTTATCAGACATTCTCAGGGGCTGTGAAGCAGCAATGTCTCAGATAAAAAGTCTTGAGGTTCTAAATGACTATAGTGAGAACCAGAGAATACTCTGTAACCTTCCTGATTGGCACACAGCAAGATGGAATGCAAAGTTCATTCAGATTGAAGATAAGTATGGTTCATTACCAACATTTAGCAACATTTAGCAACACTGGAATAAACTGAACATAATAAATTGAATTGAAATTGAACACCAAAACACATAGGGCAGGAACCTAAACACAAAAGGACAGGACAGACACTAGAAAATAGAAACAGGGGAAACAGGAACAAAGGGAACCAGGAAATTGAAAAGTAATCTATAACCAATAACAAGACAGGAAACTAAGATGAATAAACAAAAACAAACTGGGAACATAATGGAGAACTAAATGAAAACAGAACATAAAAGAAGTATACACAAAACGCTGGGCACACGGCCTAGGACCATGACAAAAAGTGCTATAATCAATTTACTAGTATCATAAATGGTAATTCTTGGTTGTTAATACTTCTAATTTTGGAAGGAAATAATTTTTGGACTGGATAAGTGGAATAAAATGGATGGATCTATGGATTTATGGTCATTATTTTTTGAAGCTAGAAAGTACATGATTTTTTGGGTAAGCGATAATAGGGGAACTGAGTTATTGGATTGATAGTCAAAAGTTGTCTCATATTCAGGTATACACATCATATCCCAATCAAATTTTACAACTCCAGGGACAATTATTATATGCATCTCAGTGTAACAAATGAGTATGATATTGTTTTTTTTCAGCTGAGATATGGACAAAAATGAGTTAAATGGAGTTTCCGATGTTAGATTCAAGTGGCCTGCAAATCCAGAATCGCGATCAGATCAGGATGGCATTCACCAGTTAGGAACTTGCTCTTGGGCCTCCACAACACTGGACTCCGGTAGGTTTAGGTTTTTTTTTCCTTTTTTTTTTTTTAATAAAAAGAGTAGAGTCTAGGGTTTGGAGAAAATGAGAGAAAATCAAGCCAGACTGTCAAAGATGTGGGAGAATTTCACAGAAACCAAAAATTAAGTTGAATGCAGACTGTGCAAAGCAGTGCTTTCCTTTCACAGCAGCATCACTGCATTGCTGAGCACCCTGGAGGTGTGACGTCAGCTCTGGATGCGTACGTTTTAGAGAGTTAGTGAGTTGCATTGATAACCTGTTAATGTTTGTACAGTAATGTTTCTGTTAGTTTACCTGTTCAAAATAAGGTCTCATAGATGATTGTTTTTTGTTTTTTTAAAGCCTGACATGTCTGGCTTGCAAATAGAACAGTGATCTGAATGCATTGTTGTGCCAAACATATTAACTATTTCAAGATGAGCTCTATAGGTTCTCTATAGGCTCCTCTTGTTAGTGGTGTCTCCCTTTATTTTATTTGAGTTATTTTTAACATACTATGTGACAATGAGTTGAATGTAACATCTAAGAATTGTGCCAGACCTGACAGGATTAGGACAAAGAGAGAAAAGGGGAGAAAAGAAAGAGGAGAAAAGAAAAAGAAAAGGAGAAGAAAGAGAAAAAAATAGATTGAGAAGAAACAAAAAATAGCACCAGTAAGTAAACCAAATAATTCATCTCTTTGTAAAACATAAAATAAACTGTCAATATTTGCAAAATTAAAATTGTGTGGGCAAAACAAAAAATAAAAAAGAAGCAGAAGCATGGTTACACAAACCAACCATTTTGTGTTATGATTACAAGAGTGTTTTGTGTCATGAAATGTAATTACCAATGAGGGCAGAACGACGCAGCTCCGTCCATCAGAAGCTAGAGGCGGCAAGAATTCCCAGGAAGCCCAGGCCACCAGCAGCCCACTACAACCTAGGAAGACCCACGGCCACTCATTCCAAAGACCACCGTACCCCCACCCCAGCAGATTGGAGAGGGAGGCCTCAGATGGAGCCCCCCAAGCCGAGGAGCAGGGGCTCCAGAGAACCCGAGGCGATGAGAAGCCACCCCCCCCAGCAGCCAGCCCCCTGTACAGGCCGGCGGCAGGACTCCAGAGCACCGGCCACCCGAGGAACACCCGACCTCCACAGAGCCCCCCCTCCCCACGCCAAAGAAGCCAACGCAGCCCCGCACCACAACCCCCAGGGGAGCAGGTCAACTCCTACGTCAGAACATCCAGCCCCACCCAGGAACCTCATGGCGCCCACAACCCGGGGGAGGGGGGAAGGAGGTAACCAGTGAGGAGCGGCCAGGAGGCAAGGCACAAGGCCCAGACCCAGGTCCAGCCAAGCATACAAGCACTCACGCACACCCGCAAGCGCACCCACGTACACATTTATACACACAAGTACACATGCATGCACATACACACTCACCCACACAAATATAAACATAGATACAACATATGCACACATTCACTCTCCCACCCATGCTCACGAAGACTGTGACAAATACACAAAGACACACATTCATCCAAAGCTACCCACCTCTGAACATGGGGCAAGTGGCAACTCTCTCAGGGCACAACAGTGACCCCAATACGCCACCAGTCTGGTCCCCGAGGAACCACCTGAACCCCACCCTGGGCGAGGTGTAAGAAATTGGGGTGTGAGATGACCCATCCATCCCTCCCCCTCCCCAACCTGTAAGTGTATGCGTTTATGTTTGTGAATGAATGAGGTGTATAGGGTGCAGTTAAAATTGAGGGGGACAGTTGTGCCCCAAGCACCAGCTGCATATCGTCAGTGCTCACCCACACTGCTCCCCTCAAAAAACCTCAATGTCTAAAGTGCAAATAAAATTTTGGGACAGACAGTAATGAGGATCTGAGTGGGGCCACCTCAGCAGCCCCATCTCGTCAGTCTCTGGGTAACATGGCTGCCCCAAAGGTTCTGTGTGTATCAGGGCCTCAGACCAGACACCCCGACTCAGGCCAGACCAACCCACCCCACCTGGTGGCGTACCCGGGACAGCAGAGACCCCCCCAGCGCCAGGCGGGACCCACCGGGAGCTGGCGCGGCTCTCAGGGCCCGGGCCCCAGACCTCATCCCCCGAGCCATACAGGGAAGACCAGCCAACCGACCGAGGGCACCCACCACCCCAAGCACCCTGGCTCACACCCCAGGACCGTAAGGCAGCACCATCCTAGCCCCCACCACCATCAACCAGGAGAGGCGCACAGACATCACCAGAAGGTCGCCACAGGACTCCAGTCCCAGTAGGCTACCAGCTACACAGACCCCCAGAGTCCTCACCCAACCGCCTACAAAGCACATCAGGAGCAGAGCACCACAGCCAACCACCCCCACTAAGTAATGGAGCTGATCAGTGGGAACCAAGAGAGTCAAATTCTTCCAATTGATTTTTAGAAGAAGCAGACATTCTCTCCAAACTAAGAAACTAAGAAATTTTGGTATTGAGTAACACAGTTTATTTTTTGACTTCCAATTCATGAGGATAGTTTTCTTAGCGATGCACAAGGCGGTAAGAACTACGTGTGATATATTTGGCTCCATAACTAACTCATAGATTATGTTTGCTACGTGGCACCATTTCAGTTTTGACTTGACTTGGGATTTCTACTGCTGACTTGTATGTTGATGTTTTCTTTTTGTATTTTTTTGCTAAGTTAAAATCTCAAAATTTTCACTGTGATATTTTTTTTTAGTAAGAGAGCTAAAATTCCACCACACCATCAAAGGCAGAAATCACCGACTGGGCTGGGCCAGAGGCAGGCAGCAAATGTGGAATTCTTCGAAGTTGGCAGCCAAGGAAGAACAATTTGGAGGTCAGAGTAGAGGATGGTAGAACTGGAAGATTAGGACCATGCATGTCAAAAACAATATATGAATGTGAGAACTGAGGTCCATAACCAAAATCAATCTATCAATCTCCAGAACAAGGAAAAAGAGGTTATGTTGTCCAATAAAACAATTATGGCTTGCCTCACATCAAACTGAGGATAATGGAGGCTTTCTGTCTGAAATGACTCAAATCAGTGTAGACCTTTGGACAGGTTAGTCATGATTTCAATTCAATTCGAATGAAATTTTATTGGATATAGTGCCAAATCACACATGAACAATCGCCTCAAGGCAAAGTGAAAAACTAAAATCCACCACTGAATGTCCTACAGAGAAGAAATGAACCTTGAGGTGACTGTTTGTTGTGATTTGGTGCTATTGTGACGATGGGGCCCATCGAAGATTGTCTGAATGTGTAGCTGTCGATACACCGCCACCTGGGGGAATTTCACCCCCAGGAAGTATTAGATTTATAAGTAAATTGATTAAAAGTTTCGCATTAAAGACTACAGGTTTGAAGTAATACACCACGGGAGAGATAAGTTTCGAAGATTAAGAAAATATTTCATTTAAACAATGCAGTTAAAAGAAACGAAACCATATAGCTTGGCTGTAACAGTACTAGCGCACCAACTGGGAAACTCAAAATAAAAGCTGAGCTGGACTTACCGGCGGCAGGGGCCTTAACAGAAAGGGAAGAAAAGGCCTTCACCCAAATTGCTGCACAACAACAAACATGAACAGAAGAGGAGAATCCCGCCACCAGGGAATGGTACCACCCTGCCAACACTGCAGTCTGTATGGCTCACAGCAGTATGGCTTGGTTTAAGAGGAGCGTCGATTGCTCACAACTAAGAACAGGAGCCCGAAGTTACTGGTAGCGGTCACACAGCTGATCTGTTAGTTGTTGCTCCTCACCAAAGTAGCTAATCTGTCGCGCTGTCGTGATCACACAGTCAATTCAGAAGGCTCGACGAGACTGAAATACTGCTGCTCACATGCACATGTTACGCCAGGGAGGGCAAAGGAGAAGAATGAGAAAGCTCACAGCCCGAGTGCCTTTATCCTGTTAAAGATGCCACCTCACATTTAATTGCAGGTGCGCCTTCACGCAGCATAACAAGGGCGAGCAAGAGGGAGAGAGAGAGCGACAGCGATCAGCAAAAGCGAGCGGGCCCGGCCACAGTATACAAATAAAACTGAATTGAATTGAATTGAAATGGACTGTAGAATAGCTATGAGAATAACAACAAAGCAAGGTACACAGTTTTTAAGATGAAATATAAAGGTAACATGAAAAGTAAATCAAAAACACCCATTTATACCCTTAGCAAGGCTGCAGCTAAAGATTATTTTGGTAGTCAACTAATCTGTCGATTATTTTTTTGATTAGTCAACGATTAATTCAATCTTACCTCACCTGTTCACGCCTGCCCACCTGTGTATATCACCTTGTTGTTTCTTCTCACAATTAAAATGATGACCTGTAAATATAAGAGTTTGAAATTAATCCCATATATTTTAACATTAATGTGACCCATTACAGTAAATATCAGTAATTTCTATTTTTAAATGGAAAATATAATGTGCAAATAAGTAAATAAAAATGGCCTCTGTCCAAAAGTTCAAATAAGTGTCATGGGGAAGAGAGGACTCAAGACTGCAGACTGTGACATTTCCAAGGACTTTATTTACAGTGCATATGTTAAGACTGAGATTTGTCGGCAACAGGTGGAGGGCAGGACTCCCCTGGGATGCTCCACCATAAAACAAAGTCTCTCCAGAACCGATCCTTGAAAACACTCCTCTTCTGCTCACTCACTCTCTGGCTCACACTCCAGCTTTCCAGTGTTTCATCTAAAACACAAGGATTGGTTAATAGAAAAGACCAGAGTAATAGACCCAGAGAGAGCAAGGCCAGCCAGATCCATGACAATTAACTCAAAAAGATTTTTCCATCCAAAACAACTGAAAAGTTTACACATGATTCAGTTCATGAAGAGGTGTACTCTTCAGAATGAACACTAATATTAATGCGAGAAAAGAAAAATAGGACACAATGTAGCTGCTCCTATTGTCCTTCACTCATTAGCTAACATAACTATTGATTCTCTTTGCCCAAACAGGGACAGAGTCTCTTACTGCCGAACAGTAACGAAACTCTAAAAACTAAACTCTACAGACATTCCTTATAGCAAGATAATTGGGGTAGTTGCAAGAGCTAACATACACACACTCTACGCAGCTTACACAGTACCCACAGTACACACACATACTGTATCTGACTAACCTATACTATAAGTTAATTTCTGCAATATATGATGGAACAAAGTACAAGTGTATTGTGGGTATAGTGGCAGTGGCGCAGTGGGTAGGTGCTCGCCTTGCAGCTGGAGGGTTGCTGGTTTGAGCCCCTGTCCCTGTGGTGCATTGAGTCCTTGGGCAAGACATTTAAACCACATTGCCTAACGGTAGTGCCGGTCTCTGGCTGCATGACAGCAGATGTTTGTCTCTGGATGAGTGATCTGGAATGATCATTTCATTGTGTGCCTTGTGTACACAATGACAATTAGTTGAATCTAACAATGAGTGGAATCTAAGTACACATTGATTCTGCATGTGTTAAGGAGGTGAAGGTTCATGCAGGTATTTCCCATTACAGATGGCACCCTGTGGAGGCACTCCACATACGTTACTGGTTTTTTGCTCCAGAGGATTTCTACCATCAGCGTTGTCCTGTGGAGGATGTTTTTTCCCCTCTGACCTCTTGCACAGACCCACTTTCCACCACTGGAACTACCTGCCCATCATAAGCCTTCTGAGAAATGGGCCTGATTGTCTGCTTAGTCTCTGGGCTGTTTTCCAAAATGGTGTTATCTACACTGCCTCCTGGTCCTCACCTGAGCAGCTTCTGTTGTCTAGTTAGTCTCCTATCTTAGTACTGAGTCGTCAAAGTGGTACTGCTGCACATCTTTCTCTGTGTTATTGTAGGGTCTTTACCCACAATACAAAGCGCCTTGAGGCGACTGTTTGTTGTGATTTGGCGCTATATAAATTAAATTGAATTGAATTGAATCTGCACCCTGACATTTCACAGTCCTAGGATGAGTTTGTGATAAGGGTCATCATGCCAAGGTCACAGTATTCCCCTGATTATCAGTCCATAACTCACCCCACTTGAATGCCTATCCCTACATTTGGTGAGTTCACCAACAACTTTATGCCACTTATTTCATGCTGTCCTGGTGGGACTCACAAGGTTCTGCCATCATATGATCAAATGCTCTTGTAAGCTCCCATCTCAGATCTACAGACCTATATTTCATTTGTGATGTGATGTAGATCATACTTAATAGTTTAATTAGTGTCTGAACACTTTCAATCTAGTGCCTTCTCTAGGACTGATCACCTTTGGAAGACCTTTACACTTTTGTTTTGTTTTGTGTTTTTTATTATGAAAATGAGTAGAAATCATCAGTTTTGTGGATCATTGTTTTTAACCTTTTATTTGTGAGGAGATGACGAGATTAAAAATGGTTCTTTGGACTTTTATCACCTCTTGTGACAGGACAGTGGAGAGAAGACAAAAAGACTGAGTAAAAACAACTCTCAGGCCTCTGGATCAGTCACCTGATCAACCCAGGAAGCTAAACCGGCACCCACAAAACAATATTTCTTACTTGTAATATTACTTTTAATTATTTACAGTCATGTATAGTAGGAATGTCATCAATGAAACCTTTTGTGACTGGCCTTGGAGCTGCTTGTACTAATGACGTATGGCCAGCCTGAAAAGATATAAAACAGTTGGTCTTGCTGCATGTCACAGTGGGAGGAGGGTGTAGGAGGTGAAATCATGAGGGAAATCTATGTTTGCACTGCGTGTCATCATATTCATTTAGATTTTACTTTTTTCTGTGGCATAAGTATGGGGTAAAAGTTCAACACTAAACAAATAATGTAATTTGATGTTAATTGTTCCAATATGATAACTTTTCATATTACTTATTTGAATATAATGCAATGAGACAGATGTTTTTTAGTATTTGCACTCTGACTCTGTTTTGTCACACAAAACAAACAGCAATGTCTAATTTAACAACTTTGTCTTATTTCATTCTTGGAGCTTATTTAAATGTTGGAACATTAAAATATTTCTATTTCACAATAACTGCTTTGCTTTACTTTGTTATAGTTTTTGTAAATGTGTCACTGATTGTGGTTATCTGTGTGAACAGAAGCTTACATGAACCTATGTACATGTTTCTGTGCAGCCTGTTTGTAAATGAGCTGTATGGTAGCACAGGGCTGTTTCCATTCCTCCTGATTCAGATCCTCTCTGATGTTCACACTATTTCTGCTCCTCTGTGCTTCCTGCAGGTTTTCTGTGTGCACACATATGGAAGTATAGAATTTTTAAACTTAGCCGTCATGTCTTATGACAGATATCTTGCTATTTGTTCTCCTCTACATTATAAAACAAAAATGACATCTAACAATACAACTGTTCTTATTACTGTGGTATGGTTGTGCTGTTTAGTGAAATTTCTTATTGCTTTATCCTTAAACCTGCATCTGACCTTGTGTGGAAATCTTTTAAACACTTTATATTGTCAGAATTATCCAGTTGTTAAGTTGGCATGTTCTGATACAAAGGTGAATAATATTTATGGGGTTTTTGATATTTTTTTCTCTTGGTGTCCCTCTTCTTCTAGTCCTGTTCTCTTACATGAGAATCCTGAAAGTGTGTTTTTCTGGCTCCAAAGAGGCGAGACAGAAAAGTGTCGCTACCTGCACACCTCAGCTTGTGTCACTCTTGAATTTTTCCTTTGGTTGCTGCTTTGAAATATTTCAGAGCAGATTTGATATGACCAGCCTACCCACTGCACTGCGACTCTTCATGTCTCTGTATTTTCTCATGATGCAACCGATTTTGAATCCCATCATGTACGGAATACAAATGTCAAATATCAGAAATGTTTATAAACATGTGCTGTGTTCTAAAATATCATGTAGTTGCAGTAAAGCTTAAGTTACCTTGAAATATACAGTTTAAAAACATGTTATTAAATCAGTAAAAATATGAAAGCATCTCTGTGTCAATATGAACATGAAACTGAATCACAATGCAGTTTGAACGGAATATATTATATTTATTAATGTTTCATGCGTTAAAAATATTTTTCGGACTCACCTGTTCTTAATTCAGCCGTTCACACAAACTGCATCATTTCACAGGACAAATTTGGGGCGGCGGCGGCTGCAGACACCCATCTTTATGTTAGTATTGTCTGTCCTTCTCTTGGATGGTTGTCTGAACGAAATTTCGTTATACTATGATGGAATGACGTATAATTTGTTGTATGATGTTTAATTTGGTCATATGTATAATTACAATAAAGTTCTATTCTATTCTATTCATATTAATCTTTCAGTGTCAAACCCAAATGTTGTGAATCTGCAGCAAAAATAAAGGGAATGAACTCACAGTTTCAATACTTTTGGTAGGGAAGTGTATATGAGAAAATGCAAACAAAATATCAGTCACCACCAACAACAGTAAAACAGGTTCTTTTTGGGACCACAACACATTATGTGTAGACTCATAAATGATTCTAATGCGGCAAAAGTGCTGTGATCAGTAGTACCAGTATTATAAAAGGTAATTCTTGGTTGTTAACTCTACTAATTTTGGAAGGTAACAGTATTTGCACTAACTGATCATTTAATATGAGTTTAAGGAATTGTTGCATTGTACACCAGAGCCAATTTAGAAACATGATTTTAATCATAGCTTGTCCCCATACATATGTTTCATGCTGTTTGTGTTTCAAATGTTGATATCTGAAACTTAATTTTGACTTGGCATCCTTTCTGTCAGTCAGATTCTACTAACAGTGAAAACAAGTCCAGATCCTAAAGTTTATTTACGTTCATCACTACTGGATCATTTTATGTTGTATTGTTTCTTGTAAAGTCAAAGAGTGCTGCCCCCCCCAGGTTTTCTGATAGCACCAGTCAGTGAAATTTTCCTGGCTAGAAGTCTTCACTCTCATCAAAATACAAGAGAAAATCATGTATTTCCTTGAAAATTTGATTTGAAAAACATAAACAACACAGACTGTTGGCTATAAATTGCTAAGACTACCTTATGCAATATGTGACGCACTTGCCACTGGAACACAAGCTTCAATATAAGAGCAGTGTTCTGTGTGCCTTATGTTGCACTTTGCCTCCCTTTGTCTCATTTGTGTTCCTGTTCACCTGTTCTCTCCTCCCAGCTGTATCCACTTCCCTAATTATTGTCTCACTCTCCCCTTGTCCTCTGTCAGATTGTCGGCTTATGTTCCCATTTCTGTCTCTGTTTCTGGTTCTCTCACCCCCAGTGCTTCCTAGATTTTCCTAGAGTTTATTTTGTAGTCCAAATGGTCTGTTGTGGTTTTCATGTTTTTCCTTTGTGTCAGCAATAAGTTTTCAAATAAATGACTTGCTTTCTATTTAAACCCCTTTCCCTCCACCCATCCTGTATTTGGGTCTTTAAAACCTCCATTCTCCAAACCATACCTGTCAAGTCTCCCGTTTTGGCCGGGAAACTACTATATTTTACCACTTTGTCCCGCCGTCCTCCTGTATTAGTATTTTCCCGTAAATTTCCCGTATTATAATATAATAATTTTAAAAAGCATTCCTGTGCTTCTCCAAGCTGAATTCGGTCACTAGCCTCAGGAGAACTTCTACCTACAGTGGCCTGAGTAGCAGTTCTCGCGAGGTTAGTGCTGACAGCGGGAACAAACCCAGAACAACAGCTGGGCCTTGGTTGGGTTCAGTGTTGCCAACTTAGTGACTTTGTTGCTAGATTCAGCAGCTCTTCAGAACCCCATTACAACTTTTTTTCAAGAAAGTGCCTAGCGACAAATTTAGTGACTTTTTCTAGTGACGTTGGTGACTTTTGGAGAGTTTTGGAGGTAGACCGGAAACCTGAAATCCTCCGCATTCGCCGTGTCTTGTGTATAAAGCCTTCATACTTCGTATGATTTGGCATCACCCAGACCTTGCTTCAACTCCACCCTCCAACCCTTGGACCTCACTTCAACAGCGAATGTTCTTACACAAGTTGGCAACAGTCGCCCAGATAAAGGAGGAGGGTTAAATGTAGCTAGCAGTTGGACCCCACATACAGTAAGTGTTTTTTTGTTAAATTTGATATTCTAACATTATGGGACAATATTGATGTATGTAATGTGGGTCTAGGCAAAGGATTAAAGTTATGAAATTATTTCATGAAGTTCATTTGTAGTTCTAAACATATTTAGGTGTTTTTTTTCTTCACTTTGTCTCTCCAATGACGTTATTCCTCTCTCCTACAGCTTCAATTGCAACTATTTGCAAATTAGGTGACGTCATATAGCGACTTCTATTTTCAGCGGTGGAAAATTTCCTTTATTTTTAAATGCAAAACTTGACGGGTATGCTTCACACAGTCAGCTTCCACTGTCTGTGACGGAGTCATAGAAACAACACACAGGTCCCTTTGTCCATGCCCGTAATTGTCCAAGGTTGAAAAAATGTAACTAAAATAACTTTCACTTTATGGTCATTGTTATTTATTTTTTTGTTGCAAAAGCCTTCTCTCTTAAATGAGAAAATACATTATTTGTTGGGTGAGCAATAATGGTGGAATGGAGTGATCGGACTGATAGAAGCTTTGTTATATATTCACGTACCCAGATCATATCCTGATCAAATGTTACATGTGCATGGACAGTAGTGATATGCACCTTACTGCAACCAATGATAAGATAAGATAACATAAGATATCTTTATTGTCATTGCACATAACAATGAAATTTAGTTGGAGCAATCCTCCAGGTGCCATCATAATAATACAAAAAAGAAATACAAATAGAAATTAGAAAAGATTAAAATATAAATAGAAATATATACATGTAAATAGGATGAATAAGGATCTGGTAGTTACAGTGACAATGGCGATAAACTGTTTATTTACAAAAAAACTGAGTGCAGTGGAGCTATAGTCTGTAGGGTTTGTTATTGTCAGTATTTAGCAGTGTAACAGCTCTGTGGTAAAAGCTGTTTTTCAGTCTTGTTGTCCAGGCGTACAGTGCTCTGTAGCGCCTCCCAGAAGGCAGGGGGGTGAAGAGGCAGTGTCCGGGGTGTGTGCTGTCCCTGATTATGGCTGTGACCTGCCTGGTGCAGCGGGTCCTGTATATGTCCTCTAGTCTGGGGAGCTGGGTGCCGGTGATCCTCTCAGCAGTCTTGATGATGCACTGGAGAGCTTTCCTGTTGTCTTCAGTGCAGCCAGAGTACCACACTGAGATACAGTATGTGAGGACGGATGGCTGACCTGCAGGAGCTCACCAGCAGCTGTTGTGGGAATCGCGCTCTCTTCAAGCACCTCAAGAAGTGACGTCTCTGGAGACCTTTCTTGACTGTTGCTGTGGTGTTAACGGTCCAGGTCATGTAGTGGCTGATGTTGACCCCGAGGTACTTGATGCTCTACACGACCTCCGCTCTCTCACTGCTGATTGTGATCGGGCGACGGACGAGGGGTCTCAGTCTCCTGAAGTCCAGGATCAGCTCCTTCATCTTTTCTGCCTTGAGGATCAAGTTGTTTTCTCTGCTCCAGCTCTCAAGGTTCTCAACCTCTGATCTGTATGATGCTTCGTCGCTGGATGTAATCCTGCCTACTACTATGGTGTCATCTGCAAACTTTATGATGGTGTTGGTCTCATGGGTGGGCTTGCAGTCTTGTGTATAGAGGGAGAAGAGGAAGGGGCTCAACACACAGCCCTGTGGTGCGCCGGTGTTCAGGGTGATGCTGGAGGAGACCCGCTCCCCCTTGCGCACAGTCTGTGGTCTGCTGGTGAGGTAATCCAGGACCCAGCTGCTCAGGTGTGTGTTGAGGCCCAGGAGGTCCAGCTTGGTGGTGAGTTTATGGGGGGAGATGGTGTTGAAGGTGGAGCTATAATCAATGAATAGCATCCGCACATAGCCATCTCACTTGTCTAGGTGGGTCAGGGCAGACTGGAGGGCCAGTGACACAGCATACTTGGTTGACCTGTTTGCCCTGTAAGCAAACTGGTACTGGTCCAAGGAGGGGGCGATGCTGTTCTTCAAGTGACCCAGGATGAGTCGCTCGAAGCACTTCATCACCACTGGTGTGAGAGCCACTGCCCGAAAGTCGTTGAGAGACCTGATGGCTGATTGTTTTGGGACAGGGATGATTGTCGCTGACTTGAGGAACATGGTGACGGAGGCCATAGCTCCTTCTGGCCAGACCCTGATGGTGTGGACTGTTGGCTTCACCCTTGCAATGAGTGGTGTACATGCAGGAGTTAGGAGCAGGCTGATGTAGTCAGACCGGCCGAGGTGGGTGGAGGGGGTCCCTTTGTAACACTTTGGCATGTTACAATAGACTTGGTCCAAGGTATTGTTTCGTCTGGTCGGGAAATCAGTAAACTGGTGGAGACTTGGCATCACAGTTTTCAGATTGGCGTGATTAAGGTCCCCTGCTATTATAAACACACCATCTTGGTGGTCATTCTGCAGCCTGTGAACAGCATTGTGCAGACTCGCAAATGCTAGCTTCATGTTAGCTTGCAGCGGTATATAAACCGCAGTGAGGAATACTACTGAGGCAGATCTAACGGTCTGCATTTCAGTGTTATAAACCCCAAATCCGGGGAGCAAAATTTCTCTAAAATGTCTATGGAGGTGGACCAGGTGTTACACACATAAATACACACTCCTCCTCCTTTGTCCTTACCATAGTCAGCTGTTCAATTCAATTCAATTCAATTTTATTTATATAGCGCCAAATCACAATAAACAGTCGCCTCAAGGCACTTTGTATTTGGGTAAAGACCCTACAATAGAAACAGAGAAAACCCAACAGTCAAAACGACCCCCTATGAGCAAGCACTTGGTGACGGTGGGAAGGAAAAACTCCATTTTAACAGGAAGAAACCTCCAGCAGAACCAGGCTCAGGGAGGGGCAGTCATCTGCTGCAACCGGTTGGGGCTGAGGGGAGAGAGACAGGACAAAAGACATGCTGTGGAAGAGAGCCAGAGATTAATAATAATGATTAAATACAGAGTGAAGTATAAACAAGTAAATAAGGTGAATGAGAAGAAACAGTGCATTATGGGACCCCCCTCAGCAGCCTAGGCCTATAGCAGCGTAACTAAGGGGTGGTTCAGTGTCATCTGATCCAGCCCTAACTATAAGCTTGATCAAAAAGGAAAATTTTAAGCCTTATCTTGAAAATAGAGAGGGTGTCTGTCTCCCGAATCCAAGCTGGGAGCTGGTACCACAAAAGAGGGGCCTGAAAGCTGAAGGCTTTGCTTTCCATTCTACCTTTAAGTATCATAGGAACCACAAGAAAGCCAGCAGTCTGAGATCCAAGTGCTCTATTGGGGTGATATGGTACTATGAGGTCTTTGAGATAAGATGGGGATGCTACTCTAGATTTAACAGGGAGCCAATGAAGAGAAGCCAATATGGGAGAAATATGCTCTCTCTTTCTAGTCCCTGTCAGTACTCTAGCTGCAGTATTTTGAATCAGCTGAAGGCTTTTCAGGGAGCTTTTAGGACAGCCTGATAATAATGAATTACAATAGTCCAGCCTAGAAGTAATAAATGCATGGATTAACTTTTCAGCATCAGTCTGAGAAAGGATGTTTCTAATTTTAGAAATATTGTGCAAATGTAAAAAAGCAGTCCTACATATTTGTTTAATATGTGCATTGAAGGACATATCCTGGTCAAAAATGACTCCAAGATTTCTCACATTATTATTGGAGGCCAAAGTAATGCCATCCAGAGTAAGTATCTGGTTTGACACCATGTTTCTAAGATTTGAGGGGCCGAGCACAAGAACTTCAGTTTTATCTGAATTTAGAAGCAGGAAATTAGAGGTCATCCAGGCCTTTATGTCTTTAAGACATTCCTGCAGTTTAACTAATTGATGTGTGTCATCTGGTTTCATCGATAGATAAAGCTGAGTATCATCTGCATAGCAATGAAAATTGATGCAATGCTTTCTAATAATACTGCCTAAGGGAAGCATGTACAATGTAAATAAAATTGGACCTAGCACAGAACCCTGTGGGACTCCATAATTAACCTTAGTGTGTGAAGACAACTCCCCATTTACATGAACAAATTGGAGTCTATTAGATAAATATGATTCAAACCACTGCAGTGCAGTACCTTTAATACCTATGGCATGCTCTAATCTCTGTAATAAAATGTTATGGTCAACAGTATCAAAGCTGCACTGAGGTCCAACAGGACAAGCACAGAGACGAGTCCACTGTCAGAGGCTGTAAGACAATCATTTGTAACCTTCGCTAATGCTGTTTCTGTACTGTGATGAATTCTGAAACCTGAATGAAACTCTTCAAATAAACTGTTCCTCTGCAGATGATCAGTTAGCTTTTTTACAACTACTCTTTCAAGGATTTTGGAGAGAAAAGGAAGGTTGGAGATTGGCCTATAATTAGCTAAGACAGCTGGGTCAAGAGATGGCTTTTTAAGTAGCGGTTTAATTACAGCCAGCTTGGAGGCCTGTGGTACATAGCCACCTAATAAAGACAGATTGATCATTTTTAAGATTGAAGCATCAATAATTGGAAAGACTTCTTTGAACAGTCTAGTAGGAATGGGATCTAATAAACATGTTGATGGTTTGGAGGAAGTAACTATTGAAGTTAACTCCAAAAGATCAACTGGAGCCAAAGAAGTCTAAACAAATACCAGCAGTGCTGAAAGCAGCCGAACATGAAGATAAATCTTGGAGATGGTTTTGAATAATTCTTTTCTCTAATGTATAAAATTTTATTTGTAAAGAAATCCACAAAGTCATTATTAGTTAAGACGAAAGGAATGCTCGGCTCTACAGAGCTCTGACTCTTTGTCAGCCTGGCTACAGTGCTGAAAAGAAACCTGGGGTTGTTCTTATTTTCTTCAATTAATGATGAATAGTAAGATGTCCTAGCTTTACAGAGGTTTTTTTTTAGAGCAACAAACTCTTATTCCAGGCTAAATGAGCATCTTCTACTTTAGTGAGACGCCATTCCCTCTCCAGCTTACGGGTTATCTGCTTTAAGCTGTGTGTTTGTGAATTATACCACGGAGTCAGGCACTTCTGATTTGAGGCTTTCCTTTTCAGAGGAGCCACAGTATCCAAAGTCGTACGCAGTGAGGATGTAAAACTATTGATGAGATAATCTACCTCAGTGGGAGCAGAGTTTAGGTAGCTGCTCTGCACTGTGTTGGCACATGGCACTGAAGAGCATAATAATGAAGGAATTAGATCCTTAAACTTAGTTACAGCACTTTCACAAAGACTCCTACTGTAATAAAACTTATTCCCCACTGCTGTGTAATCCATTAAAGTAAATGTAAATGTTACTAAGAAATGATCAGACAGGAGGGGGCTTTCAGGGAATACTGTTAGGTCTTCAGTTTCTATGCCATATGTCAGGACAAGATCCAGAGTATGATTAAAATGGTGGGTGGGCTCCTTTACATTTTGAGAGAAGCCAATTGAATGTAATAATAGATTAAATGCAGTGTTGAGGCTGTCATTTTCAGTATCCACATGGATGTTAAAATCACCCACTATAATTATTTTATCTGAACTGAGCACTAAATCAGATAAAAAGTCTGAGAAATCAGACAGAAACTCTGAGTAAGGACCAGGTGGATGATAGATAATATCAAATAAAACAGGTTTTTGAATTTCCCAAATAATGTGGGCAAGACTAAGAGTCAGGCTTTCAAAAGAATTAAAACTCTGTCTGGGTCTTTCATTAATTACTAAGCTGGAATTGAAGATTGCTGCTACTCCTCCTCCTCGACCTTCGAGCATTCTGACAGTTAGTGTGACTCGGGGGTGTTGATTCATTTAAACTAACATATTCATCCTGCTGTAACCAGGTTTCTCTATGGCAGAATAAATCAATACGTTGATCAATTATTAAATCATTTACTAAGAGGGACTTGGAGGAGAGAGACCTAATGTTTAATAATCCACATTTAATTGTTTTTTTTTCCTTTGGTGCAGTTGATGAAGCCATATTATTTATTGTTTGTGAATTTTTATGCTTAAATAGTTTTCTGCTAATTTTAGGTTTGTTTTTTGGTGGTCTGGGAGCAGGCATCTCTATGGGGATGGGGTTTTGGGGGATGGCAGGAGGAGAGAAGCTGCAGAGAGGCATGTAAGACTGCAACTCTGCTTCCTGGTCTCAACCCTGGGTAGTCAGGTTTTAGGAGGGTTGATAAATTTGGCCAGATTTCTAGAAATGAGAGCTGCTCCATCCAAAGTGGGATGGATGCCATCTCTCTTCCACAGCATGTCTTTTGTCCTGTCTCTCTCCACTCAGCCCCAACCGGTCGCAGCAGATGACTGCCCCTCCCTGAGCCTGGTTCTGCTGGAGGTTTCTTCCTGTTAAAAGGGAGTTTTTCCTTCCCACCGTCGCCAAGTGCTTGCTCATAGGGGGTCATTTTGACTGTTGGGTTTTCTCTGTGTTATTGTAGGGTCTTTACCCACAATACAAAGCGCCTTGAGGCGACTGTTTGTTGTGATTTGGCGCTATATAAATAAAATTGAATTGAAAAAAAAAACTGTTATGGCTTAGTGTGGAGCTAAGGCTGACCCAAATGCAGACACAGCACAGATGCACAATAAAAGGATTCATTCTTTTTAAGCAGGAGGCAAACATAACCAGTAGCTGACACAGCCCTCAGGAAGCCTTTACTGCTAGGATAAGATGTAGGCAATAGGTAGGAGTGTAATGGGTGGGGGAGCCAGTCTGGGAAGAGACAGAGGGAGAATTTTAAGGCCGGAGCGCAACACAGAGGGAGAGGCGGCTATTAGAGGGAGAGCTTATGTGGGGAGAGCATGGTGCAGCGGTTCAAGGGAGGGGTAGCGAGCGGGGCGGTGTGTTGAGGTCTCTG
Source organism: Pterophyllum scalare (assembly GCA_024447675.2). NCBI lineage: Eukaryota > Metazoa > Chordata > Actinopteri > Cichliformes > Cichlidae > Pterophyllum > Pterophyllum scalare. The sequence continues at coordinate 30,770 of JAMQGT020013736.1, read as the reverse complement.
GGAGGGCAGGCAGGTGGTGAGAGCAGGTAATCCAAACAGCGACGAAGACAGGCGTCCGTAATTCTGCCACGAGCAAGGACAAATAACTTAACATGAGAAATTTACCCAACCTGACTTTACAACCTGACAGACACTCCTCATTACCGTGGATGGACACAGACACTCTGGCGAAGGCAGGAGGCACTGGTGCAGTCCTAAATACTGGGCTAATAGCTGGAACTCGCCGCAGGTGTGCAGGATCTGCAGGATCAGCTCCACCCAGTCCGGGAAAAGACACCAGCCTGTCAACCCCTGAATGAGAAAAAAAAACAGCACACACACCGCCAACCCACTAACACACACACACAACAGTCTCACCTAACAAGACCAGGTTTTCCCCAGAACCTTTCCCAATTATCAATGAAGCCCACGTCGTTTTTTGGACACCACTCAGACAGCCAACAATTCAAGAACATGCGGCTAAACATGTCGCTCCGGGTCTGATTGGGGAGGGGCCCAGAGAAAACTACAGAGTCCGACATTGTTTTTGCAAAGTCACACACCGATTCAATATTAATTTTAGTGACCTCCGATTGGCGTAACCGGGGGTCATTACTGCCGACGTGAATAACGATCCTACCAAGTCTATGATTAACCTTAGCCAGCAGTTTCAAATTTCCGTGAATGTCGCCTGCTCTGGCCCCTGGAAGACATTTGACTATGGTCGCTGGTATCGCTAGCTTCACGTTTCTCAAAACAGAGTCGCCAATAACCAGAGTTTGTTCCTCGGTGGGTGTGTCACAGAGTGGAGCAAAACGGTTAGAGACGTGAACAGGTTGGTGGTGTACCCGGGGCTTCTGTTTTGGACTACGCTTCGTTCTCACATTTCTAAAAACGAATAAAGTAAATAAGAGAATACTGGTGATTAAGCAAAGAGTGTGCTCTATATAAAGCAGGTGAAGATTAAACTGAAATATGTAATTATCCAGATAAATCGAGGTATACAGATTAAACAGCTAACAGACACCAAAACACCACTGTGCTCCAAAACAGGAACAGGAAGTGATACAATACCGCAGTGAGAGCCAACACCAAGTGACAGCCGTTCGATCTGCTTTGTAAACAGTCCAGTCCGCTAGCTCAATAGCAGCATCGGGGATGTTTGGATTCAGACCAGGTTTTAGTGAGAAAGGAAGCGCAGCTGCTAATCCTGTCCGAGTGAATCCTCAGTCTGAGGATTCACCTGATGTCTTTTTTCAGCTGAGTTATGGCCGAAAATATGAGTTAATTGGAGTTTCCCATGTTAAATTCAAGTAGCCTGCAAATCACAATCTCAATCAGATTCAGATGCCATTCAGCTTGACACTAATTCTTGGGCGTCCACAACTGTGTACTGAATATGAGATGAATTCGGTAGGTTCTGAATTTGCACCCTAACATTACGCAGTCCTAGGATCAGTTTGTGATAAGGGGCAAGATGCTAAAATCACAGTATTCCTCTGATTATTAGTCTATACCTCACCACATCTGAATGCCTATCCCTACATTTGCTGAGTCCACCAGTGATTTTATTCAACTTGTTTCATGCTGTCCTGGTGGGACTCACAAGGTTCTGCCATCAGATATGCAGATCCTCTTGTTAGCTCCCATCTCAGATCTAGAGACCCAGTTTCCCTTTAGCAGGTAATGTGATGTAGCTCCTGCTTAACAGTTTAATTGGTGTCTGTGAACACTCTTAATTTAGTCCCTTCCCTAGGACTGATCACCCTTGGAAGACCTTTACACTTTTGTTTTTGTTTTGGGGGTTATATTATGAAAATGAGAAGACAAAAAGGCTGAGAGAAAAAAAAAAACCCTCAGGCCTTTAGATCAGTCTTACAGCACATAAGTCACCTGAAACAATGTTTATTACTTATAAAATAATTTTTAATTATTTACAGTCATGTATAGTAAGAATGTCAACAATGCAAACCTTTTGTGACTGGCCTCGGTGCTGCTAATACTAATGACGTAGGGCCAGCCTGAAAAGATATAAAACAGTTGGTGGTGCTGCATGTCACAGTGGGAGGAGGGTGTAGGAGATCAAATCAATGAGGGAAATCTGTGATTGCACTGCATTTCATCATATTTGTTTAGATTTTCCTTGTTTTGTGAAGCAGCATAAGGTAAAAGTTCAGTATTGAACAAATAATGTAATGTGATGGTTTTGTTCCAATTTGATAACTTTTTATATTATTTGACTATAATGCAATGAGATAGACTTCATAGATTGCACTCTGACTCCTTGTTTGCACACAAAAAAACAGCAATGTCTAATTTAACAACTTTCTCTTATTTCATTCTCGGAGCTTATTTGAATGTTGGAAAACTACAATATTTCTATTTCACAATAACTGCTTTGCTTTACTTTGTTATAGTTTTTGTAAACGCGTCACTGATTGTGGTTATCTGTGTGAACAGAAGCTTACATGAACCTATGTACATGTTTCTGTGCAGCCTGTTTGTAAATGAGCTGTATGGTAGCACAGGGCTGTTTCCATCCCTCCTCATTCAGATCCTCTCTGATGTTCACACTATTTCTGCTCCTCTGTGCTTCCTGCAGATTTTCTGTGTGCACACATATGGAAGTATAGAATTTTTAAACTTAGCCGTCATGTCTTATGACAGATATCTTGCTATTTGTTCTCCTCTACATTATAAAACAAAAATGACATCTAACAATACAGCTGTTCTTATTATTGTGGTATGGTTGTACGGTTTAGTGAAATTTATTATTAATTTATACTTAAACCTGCGTCTGACCTTGTGTAGAAATCTTTTAAACAGTTTATATTGTCAGAATTATCCAGTTGTTAAGTTGGCATGTTCTGATACAAAGGTGAATAATATTTATGGGATTTTTGGTATTGTTCTCTCTCTTGTGTGTCCCTCTAATTCCAGTCCTGTTCTCTTACATGAGAATCCTGAAAGTGTGTTTTTCTGGCTCCAAAGAGGCGAGACAAAAAAGTGTCGCTACCTGCACACCTCAGCTTGTGTCACTCTTGAATTTTTCCTTTGGTTCCTGCTTTGAAATATTTCAGAGCAGATTTGATATGACCAGCCTACCCACTGCACTGCAAATCTTCATGTCTCTGTATTTTCTCATGATGCAACCGATTTTGAATCCGATCATGTACGGAATACAAATGTCAAAAATCAGAAATGTTTATAAACATGTGCTGTGTTCTAATATTTCATGTAGGCGCAGTAAAACTTAAGTTACCTTGAAATGTACTGTTTAAAACCATGTTTTTAAATCAATAAACATATGAAAGCAACTTCCTGTCAATATCAACCTGAAACTGAATCATAATGCATTTAGAACAGCATGTATATTATATTATAATTATTTATACAAACATCTGACAGTTTATGCAATAAAATGCAACTCAGGAGTCTTTGAACAGTTTACATGTAAATGGTTTAAAACCAAATTTATTATCTGTTTAAGTAGAGAAAATGAGAAGCTAAACCCTGCTAAACATAAATATTTTTAGCTTTGTTTACATTGTTTATCACATGTTACATCCACCAAAAGGCCATTTGCAAGATCCTACTCACAGTCACTGACAAACACACTAAATATGGATTAGGAAAAATTAAGTATAAGAAAACCAAAAATTAAAAATCTTAATCAGTTCATGCCATTTTATTTCATTAATACCGTTAATAATATTATCAATATAAGAAAAATAAATAAGACAAAGTTTAGCAGGTCATTTTTTAAAAATTTATACTTGTCAGAAATGTTCAGTTGGAAGGGAGAGCCGGTGCATAACCCATAGATGAATTTCTTTCAGGTCTAGTTGCACTCATGACATTTTGCACACACATCACGTTTGTTGAAAATTCACATATTTAAATGGTTTTGGGGACGGGCGTTCCAAAATGGCTCTGTAGCACCAGCTATTCTGTTGCAAACAGCCCCACCGTTGTGTTTCAAATACATGAAATTTAGTACACATATGTATGTTGGGTTTTATTTTTTATTATGAGCAAAATGACAATAAATAAGAGTATATTGCAGGAAATTAATTAATAAGTAGTGGCTGAAGCAAATAATAGATAATTAAATAAATACATTAGATAGAGAATTGACAGATCGTGGACCAGTAGTCACCAGACTAACTTTACAGCCTTTGGGAGATATGTGTATCTTATTTATGACTGTCCTGGTCTCAGAGAAAAATATGTTTATCTTATCCTTGAAGGCTTTCCCAAAACATGTACGCCTGTGTCTAAGGAGGGTAGGGTGTATATAGGTCATCCTGCCATGGCACTGACTAGAATAAAACTGCCATGCCATGATTAGGGACATGTGAGGGCAGGAAGGCATGTGTTTCTTTTACAGAGCTCTTACTGCTGATTGGAAGAAACTGGAATGAACCACTGGATGGACCAGTCATAGAAGTCCAACAGCTCTCTCTATCTGTTTTGAACTGATAGTGTTTGTAGATAGTGGTAGTATAAAGTATTATGTTTAGCCTAGAATATTTTGTCTTCTTGAGATGAGGTCACAGCCAGCTGCTCAGCAACAGCTTGGTTGGACTCATTTCCTGTGGGAGTTGGATGTAGCCAGGGCTGGCTTTTGTCACTGATTCTTTTTATAATTTTTATGGACAGAGTTGCTGGGGGTAGCCCAGTGGTGGAAGGCTTACCCCTTAGGGGTGTCAATCTCATCTCAGCTTTATGCTGATGATGCGGTCCTCCTGGGTTCATCAGGTGGTTGCCTCCATCTTGCAGTGGAACAGTTTGCAAAATAGCAGGGATAAGAATCAGCACCTCAAGGTGAAAAGGGTGGAGTGCCCAATCCGGCTCAGTGACGAGTTGCTGCCCCAGGTGGAGGAGTTCAAGTATCTCAGGGTCCTGTTCACAAGTGACCGGAGAAGGGAGCCGAAGATTGACATACTAACTGGGGTTGTGTCTGTAGGGATGCGGACGCTGCACCGGTCTTTTGTGATAAAGAGGGAGCTGAAGGTGAAAGCAAAGCTGCCAATTTACCAGTCAATATACATCTCTACCCTTACCTATGGTCGCGAACATTGGGTAGTGACCAAAATAATGAAATCGGCAAAAATGAGCTTAGGCTGCTGCTCCTGCAACCTGACCCTACATAAGCGGAATAAAATGGATGGAAGAATTTAGGGTCAGTGTTATTTTTTGTGAAAGCTTTCTCTCTCATGAAAAATACACAATTAATTGGGTGAGCAATAATAGGGGAATTGTGGGATTAAATTGATAGACAAAAGTTCAATTCAATTCAATTCAATTCAATTTTATTTATATAGCGCCAAATCACAACAAATCAGTCGCCTCATGGCGCTTTGTATTGTGGTAAGCACCCTACAATAGCAACAGATGAGAACCCAACAGTCAAAACGACCCCCTATCAGCCAGGATATTTTTCAGAATGGTGTTATCTACACTGCCTCCTGGTCCTCACCTGAGCAGCTTCTGTCTCCTATCATGACTACTGATTACTCATAGAGGTACTGCTGCACATCTACAGCCTAAACATTTCACAGTCCTAGGATCAGTTTGGTATAAGGGTCATCATGCCAAGGTCACAGTATCCCCCTGATTATCAGTCCATAACTCACCCCACTTGAATGCCTATCCCGCACATTTGGTGAGTTCACCAACGGCTTCTCTGCCACTTGTTTCATGCTGTCCCAGTGGGACTCATAAGGTTCAGCCATCAGATGATCAGTATGCTCTTGTAAGCTCCCATCTCAGATCTAGAAAACCAGTTTCCCTTTAAATGATGCAATAGACTAGTTCGTAAATAGCGCTTTACTTCTCACAGCTGAGCACTCCATAAGGCACTTTATACAACAACTTTAGCAGGCAATGCGATGTAGCTAGCACTGACTTAACAGTTTAACTGGTATCTGTGAACACTCTTAATCTGGTCCCATTCCTCAGGATTGATCACCCTTGGAGCATTTTCTGGTTTGTTTTTATTTTTTTTTATTATGAGAACGAGTAGAAATCATCAGTTTTGTGGATTATATTTTGTTGCCTTTTTTTGTAAGGAGATGACTAGATTGAAAGTTGTTTCTTTGTCCTTTTATCCCTTAATGTGAGAAGACAGTGGAGAAAGAACAAAAAGGGTGAGAAAAAAATATGGGCAAGAAACGCAGTAAATATCCTCAGGCCTCTGGATCAGTCGTACAGCATATGAGTCACCTGATCAACCCAGGGAGCTAAACCAGCACCCACAAAACAATATTTCTTACTTGTAATATTACTTTTAATTATTTACAGTCATGTATAGTAGGAATGTCATCAATGAAACCTTTTGTGACTGGCCTTGGAGCTGCTTGATACTAATGACGTAGGACCAGCCTGAAAAGATATAAAACAGTTGGTGGTGCTGCATGTCACAGTGGGAGGAGGGTGTAGGAGGTGAAATCAGTGAGAGAAATCTATGTTTACACTGCATGTTATATTTATTTAGATTTTCCTTATTTTGTGAAGCAGCATAAGGTAAAAGTTCAACACTAAACAAATAATGTAATGTGATGTTATTTTTTTCCAATATGATAACTTTATGATAACATTATTTAATTGAATGCGATGCAATGAGACAGACTTCTTAATATTTGCACTCTGACTCTGTTTATCACAAAACAAACAGCAATGTCTAATTTAACAACTTTGTCTTATTTCATTCTCGGAGCTTATTTGAATGTTGGAAAATTACAATATTTCTATTTCACAATAACTGCTTTGCTTTACTTTGTTATAGTTTTTGTAAATGTGTCACTGATTGTGGTTATCTGTGTGAACAGAAGCTTACATGAACCTATGTACATGTTTCTGTGCAGCCTGTTTGTAAATGAGCTGTATGGTAGCACAGGGCTGTTTCCATTCCTCCTCATTCAGATCCTCTCTGATGTTCACACTATTTCTGCTCCTCTGTGCTTCCTGCAGATTTTCTGTGTGCACACATATGGAAGTATAGAATTTTCAAACTTAGCCGTCATGTCTTATGACAGATATCTTGCTATTTGTTGTCCTCTACATTATAGAACAAAAATGACATTGAACAATACAGCTGTTCTTATTATTGTGGTATGGGTGTACTCGTTAGTGAAATTTATTATTCATATATCTTTAAACCTGCGTCTGACCTTGTGTGGAAATCTTTTAAACACTTTGTACTGTCAGAATTATCCAGTTGTTAAGTTGGCATGTTCTGATACAAAGGTGAATAATATTTATGGGATTTTAGGAGTTGTTCTCTCTCTTGGTGTCCCTCTTCTTCCAGTCCTGTTCTCTTACATGAGAATCCTGAAAGTGTGTTTTTCTGGCTCCAAAGAGGCGAGACAGAAAAGTGTTGCTACCTGCACACCTCAGCTTGTGTCACTCTTGAATTTTTCCTTTGGTTCCTGCTTTGAACTGTTTCAGAGCAGATTTGATATGACCAGCCTACCCACTGCACTGCGAATCTTCATGTCTCTGTATTTTCTCATGATGCAACCGATTTTGAATCCGATCATGTACGGAATACAAATGTCAAAAATCAGAAATGTTTATAAACATGTGCTGTGTTCTAATATTTCATGTAAAGCTTAAGTTACCTTGAAATGTACTGTTTAAAAACATGTTATTAAATCAATAAAAATATGAAAATGTCTCCCTGTCAATATGAACATGAAACTGAATCATAATACATTTGGAACAGAATGTATATTATATTATAATTATTTATAAAAACATCTGACATTTTATCCAATAAAATGCAACACAGGAGACTTTAAGCAGTTGACATAAATGTTTTAAAGTGTTGAAGTGGGAATAAATAGTAATAAAGTGGAAATCTGCTGCTAAAAGTAAAGATTTTTAGCTCTTTTTAATACTCACATTTATCACAATAATCACATTTTGTATGAACCAAAAGGAAATTTGCAGTACTATAATCACTGCTACTGTTAAACACACTAAATATGGATTAGGAAAAATTAAGTATAAAATATGCATAACAACAAGAACACAAACTGTTCTCTTCAAACTGAAGCAGGTCATTTCTCTTTTTGATTTGTACTCGTCAGAAATGTTCAGTTGGAAGTGACAGCTGGCAGAGGTGAGAAGTAATGAAGTACAAATACTTTACTGTACTTTAGTAGAATATTCAGGTATCTGTACTTGAGTATTTATTTTTCCTGACAATTTTTTACTTTTACTCCCTAAACAAATATCTGTACTTTCTACTCCTTACATTTTCAAAACAGACTCGTTACTTTAAGTTTCAGATATTTGAGGGAAGTTTTCATTTCGTGTCACTTTGGGCATTCAAACATCTAACCAATCTGAGCCTAAATGGAAGAACAAAAACGCATAAGAGACAATCCTACTGGTGTATCCTCCATCACTGGGGCTTATCGCATACAAAGATTAGAGGCAAAACCATATAATTTATTTATAAATTATAGCGCTGTAATCAGGGGTTACAGTGGGCCAGATCGAGTGTCAATGTCCACAAGTTGTGGTCCTGGTACTTTATCATCTAGCTAGGGCTACAGAAGAGGAGCAAAAATAAAGAGAATAACGTGCTGTGGCAGATAATTTGAAAGTTTCTGTCAGCTCATGAAATATCAGCAAACACAGCTGCAGTTTATCACACAGTGTGTCTGCTAGCTAAAAGAACAGCTGATGTAATTGAAGGGAGAGAAAAGAATGAGCGCTAACTTTAGTCAGAGATGGAGAAAGATGTAAGAAAGGGGGCAGGAAAGGAAGAAGAGAGGTTAGATTTAAAGGTAAAGACTGCAAAACAAACTGAGGTATACTAACTTTGTGTAATTCAAAGATTGTATGAAAATACTGCAGTTTAGTGCAGGATAAACAGGTTAGTTTGCTGTACTATATTTACAGTAAAGGTTTGTGTTGGACTGGTGCACAGCAGCTCTGTTCATCATCTGAGTTTAGTTACCTGAAGGGTAGCAGAGATGAATTTGGAGCAAAGCTGATTATTGGATTCATTCACTGAATTCAACTTATATACAGACTGTATACTGTCAGTATAAAGACAGTATAAACAGTATACTGTCAGGGTAGGGGATGGAAATCAGCCAAGATGGCTCATGAAAGATCTGGTGCACAAGTTCTACTATTATCGACAAACATTGTTCACCCGATGTAGAGCTGTTAGCAGTTAAACATAGACCATTCTACCTATCATGCAAATTCTCCATTATCGTGGTAACAACCGTCTACGTTCCACCAACCGCTAATGTTAACACAGCACTTGGCTATCTACTGGCAGCTATAAACAAAAAGTAGGACTCTATCCAGAGGGCATTCTTATTGTGGCTGGTGATTTTAACCATGTCAACCTCAAGACTGTGCTGCCTAGCTTTGACCAACATGTAAAGTCTGCAACACGAGAAAAAATGCTCTGGACTGTGTCTACTCTAAAATTAAAAAGGGAGACAGTGCTTCACCAATTGCACACCTGGGCCAGTCTGATCACCTGTCACTATCCCTGATTCCTGCATATCATCCCGCTATTAAAACACATGATCCCATTGTCAACTGTATTAGGAAGTGGTCTGAAAATGCATTTCTACAGCTACAGGACTGCTTTGAGCAGACAATCTGAACCTTGTTTTTAGGTCATGTCGATGAATATGCCTCTGCTGTCCTCTATTACATTAGGACCTGTGCTGAAAATATCACCATCAACAACCGAGTCAGGATCCCCCCATTAGGAAACCCTGGATGACTGGGGATGTCCAGCACAACACTGCCTTCAATTCACGAGACAGAGCACAGTACAGCACAGCCAGGCACAACTTGAAGTCGGAGTTGAAGTCCCTGTGTCGGAGCTCCAGCCAGCTGTGGCCTCAGCTCTCCCTGTGACACAGCCCCAACCGGCTGCCCAGTCAGCTTTACCTGTGTCACAGCCCCAACCGGCTGCCCAGTCAGCTTTACCTGTGTTGCAGCCCCAGGCAGCTCCCCAGTCAGCTCTCCTACAGCCATCCATGCCTGCTGCAGCCACTCTCAAGCCTCTGTCACCACCGCCTGCAGCAGCTTCATCAGCCTCTATCCTGTCTCTGTCCCTGTTAGCTGCAGCTCCAGCTTTACTCCAGTCCCAGTCTCAGTCAGCTCCTGTAGCTCTCCCTCGCTCTCAGTCAGCTCCCTCTCAGTCCACAGTGTCAGCTGTTTCCGTTCCCTCTCAGTCAGCTCTTTCTACTTTAGCTTCAGTTAGCTCCTTAACCCCCTTGGTCCTTCTGGTCAGTTCAGTTTCGGTCCCAGTGCCCTCAGCTCCTGCTCCCTTTGTAGTTTTGCAGTTCCAGTCAGCTTCCTCATAGTCAGCTTCCTCTAGCAGCTTCCCAGTCAGAGTCACAGTCAGGGTCACAGACAGCTGCAGCCCCACAGTCAGAGCCGTCAGGGATTCCTGTTCAGCCCGAGCCGTCAGGGGTTCCCAAGCCGTCAGGGGTTCCTGCTCAGTCCGAGCCACCAGGGGTTCCCGAACCAGAGCCTGAGTCTTCCGAGTGTCCCGAGTCCTTGACTGTCCAGGGTTCAGGAAAGTTAAGGCCAACTAAGGCCCTGGTGAGCCTGTGCCACATGCCACGCAGCTGCCCGCCCAAGGCCCTCCATCTCCGCCGCATGCCATGTGGCCCCCTGTCTCGTCTCCACTTCACCGCCGCTGGGAGCGCGGTCAGTGTCCTGTCTCGTCTCCTCATCACCGCCGCTGGGAGCGTGGTCGGCCTCCTGTCTCGTCTCCTCGTCACCGCCGCTGGGAGCGTGGTCGGCCTCCTGTCTCTTCCCCTCGTCACCGCCGCTGGGAGCACGGTTGGCCTCCTGTCTTGTCTCCTCGCCGCTGGGAGTATTGTCCGCTTCCTGTATCGTCTCCTCTTCGCTGCTGGAAGCACGGTCGGCCTCCTGTCTCGTCTCCTCTCCGCCGCCGCCGCTGAGAGCGTGGTTGGCCTCCAGGCCCGTCTCCTCTCCGCCGCCGCTGGCACTGCGGCTGGCACTGCGGCTGGCACTCCAATTGGTTTGGACTCTGTGTTTTGGCCCCTTGGCCTGGGTGGCCCCCTAAACTGTTGGACTGTTTCCCTTTGCCTTTTGCTCTTTTTTTTTTTTGTCTTAGCCCCTTAGCTCCTAGTTTTTGTTCCTCGTTTTTGACCCCGTTTTGGACTTGGAGCTTCCGTCCTTGTGCCGTCGCTTTTTGTTTTGTTCTGTTGTATTTGTTTTATTACTTGCCCTTGGCCCCTGTGCTTCCTCATCCCCGTGTTTTGCCTCTAGTTCTGGGTTTTTTCCTCTGTTGCTCCCTTCCTGGTTTTGTTTTGGTTTTGGACCTGTGTCAGGTCTGCATTTCTGTCCAGTGTCTGTGTGCCAGTTTCCCATGTCAAGTCTGCGTGTACCTTGTCTGGTTACTTCCTGTTTTATTTTGAAAGTCTTGTGTTCCCCATGCTTTGTGTTTAGTTTTGCTTACCCTGGTCTCGTCAGTGTCATTGTGTTCAGCTGTGTTACCTGCTATTTCCCCTTGTGCATTTAAGTCCAGTGTTTTCTGTGGCTGTTGTCGCGTCGTTGTCATTAGCTCCCCTACTGTGTCCTGTCAGTGTGTTGCCTTAGTTCTTGGAATTTAAGTTTAGTTTTCATTCTGGTTTTCTGCCTTAGCTGTCCCGAATATGCCAAATAAACTCTGAGTTCTCATCTCACCTCATTTTTCGTATTCTGCATTGGAGTCCACTTCCTGCCTGCCGCACAGCCATACATGACAGTTTATCTGTTCCAATACTTTTGCTCACAGGAAGAGTGGGTGGGTGCTGACAAAAGGTGCTACCTTCTGAACTGTGAATCAGATCCAGATGTAAATACCTATAAATAAAAGGTTAAATGTTGATCTTTTGTGTCATATTCATCTTTTAATGTCAAACCCAAATATTTTGAGTGTGCAGAAAAAATAAAGGGATAGACCTTACTGTTTCAGTACTTTTGGTAGAGTTTCGACTGCAAGATAGTTGGTGTCTGTCATCCTGGTAATCCCTGAAGAAGATGGTGGTCACTGGAGATGAAGGGAGTGAAGAAGCTGAAGAAAGAGTCCTTTCAGGCTTGGTTGGCCCACATGACTATGGAGGCAGCCGATGGGTTCAGACGAGCCAAGTGGAAGGGTGGCTTGGGCGGTAGCCGAAGCTATAAAATGGGTGTGGGAAGAGTTCAGTGAGGATATGGAAAAAGACTTTCGGATGGACCCAAAGCATTTCTGGCAAACCGTTAGGCAACTCAGGAGGGGAAAGCTCACACCATTTATATTGCAGGTGGGGTGCTGCTGACTTCAACTGAGGTGGTGGAACTGGGGCAGTGCACACCTCACACACCTGATGTCTATCCTTAGAAAGGTTTGTTGAAAACCAGAAATTAAAAATCTTAATGAGGTCATGCCATTTTATTTTATGAATTAATTTACTTTTAATACTATCAATATAAGTCAAAGTCATGTAAAAGAAATATAAGACAGTTCATTTCTCTTTTTGACTTATGTTTGTCAGAAATGTTCAGTTGGCAGGGGGAGAATGATTGGCCTTTGCTGGTGCTGCTAAATGTCTTGCACATCCACTTTGTCCCAGCTCTATATATCTAATTTCAAGCTGTGGTAGATTAGCACCCTCCTTCCTCCCTCCCTTTTCTGGTAAAGGATGGCATTAACAATTCCTCCTTTTTCAGAAACATCCAGCTGGAGCGGGACAGCGTAGTCAGGGTTCACCAATGCAGCCCCCTGAGCCAGGGCCTTTTTGGTCTTCGTAAAGGCTTCTTCAGCTTTAGGTGTCCATGTGAGTTTGGCAGTGAGGTTACGATTGCCTGCTGCAGCTACAGTGCCCCTCAGGGGTTGTGTTAGCTCCACGTATCCAGGAACATAGTTGGGGCTGTATCCAGTGAGGCCCAGGAATACCAGCATCTCCTGTAGTTCAGAGGCTTAGTGTGTGAGAGAATGGCAGAGCACTGAGATCCAGTAAGGGTGTAACCCTTTTGAGAGATCTCCCGTCCTAGGGACACAACTAGCTGATGGGGGACTTGAACCTTCTCTTGGTTGACCTTGAATCCAGCCTGTGCCAACATTTGCAATAGTGAAAACATGGCCGTGAGACAGACCTCAGCCAACGGTGTGGCCAGGAGCAGGTCATCCACATACTGGATCAGGACGATCCCTTCTGGCAACATCAAGGATTCCAGCATGGCCTTGAGCCATCAAAGGAACATTGATCAGCTGGCTTTTTACCGTAACTCCATGACTGTTTGTCCTACTGGAAAAATTCAAATGGTTCCTAAAAGCCCAGAAATTGCACTTCACAGCCATATAGGGGTATTATGGTATTTGTTGCCAGAAGTCAGTGAATGGTGGCACTTTTGAAGTACATTGTGCCATGGCCAATGTATTCAGAGTTAAAGGGTTAAAGAGCCCTGGAAGTCCCGGTAACCTTGTGGAAGTTTGGTATAAGTGTACTTCTGACCTCTGTATGTGAAGTTGAAATACTGTTGGGCCTCATGGGAAAGTGGTAGGCAGAAAAAGGCATTTGACAGATCTATGACACTGAAGAACTGGTGGTCAGGGCCTAGATTTTAAAGGGTCAGGTATGGAACTGTGAGAGCATAATTTACCGGTCGGAAATCCTGCACCATATGCCATCCTTTTCCTCCAGCCTTCAGGACTGGAAGGATCGGGGTGTTCCAGTCCAATTAGCAGGCGATGTGTACTCCGACGTCCAGCAAACCCTGGATAGTGTCCGCAGAACCTTCCTCTTGTCAGTCGATATTGAGATCTCGATACTGGTTGCTGTCCAGGCTTCAATGTTATGGAGATTAGAGCTGTTTCCACCAGGCTGACATCATGTGGGTTAAGTATCCATATCTGAGATGGTACTTAAGCGATCAATCTTGGGATATCAGGTTGATCAGAGCATTCTCTGCCATGAAATCTGGGCAGGTCCAGAGCCTCCAATAAAGTCTTGTCCTCTGATGGGGCAGCTATGCACCACATGTCCTCTTCTGTTGCCCTCCATATGTCAGGATCTCCTGTAAACTCCCAGGTTAAAGTCTTGGCCCTTTTAACCATGGGCCCCAAAGACCAGGTCTCATATCCCTAGCCCACAGTCAAGGTAATGTGTGGAGAAGCTTCTTTGGTCAGTTTATTCCAGGGGAGTAAATCAGGAGACAACTCAAAGCTTGATGCAACTCCGTCTTTTCCAGCAAACAGACATGTAGATCTGACCGTTGCTTGAGTACCCTCTTGCCAAGTATCCTCAGAAACCTCATTAAGAGTGGCGAGGTAGTTTAGTGTGCAGTGTAGATCGTCTGTAGGGGTGGCATAGGCGTGCCAGGAATATAATCTGGACTTCCACTTCTGGAAGTGAGAATGGGCTGAAAGTACTCCAGGTGCAGCCTCCTTCAGTCTCATCCAATAGACCCACATATAGGGTTCAGCCTCAGGGGGTGCTGGTGCAGCATACAGGATCTTCTGTGGGCCCCCATTTTTGGGGTGTCACATGTGACATGAAGGCCATGAGGATCACAATATATGTGTACTCATAGCTTAGCCAAAAGATCTTGGCCCAGGAGATTAACAGGAAACTCTGGAGCATATAGAAACTGATGTGTCAAGGATTGTTTTCCAAATTTTACTGCCAATGGTACAGTGAAGGCTTGTGTTATTTGTGCTCCCAAGACTCCAATCCTAGCTAGGCTCTTCTGTGTCAAGGGAAATGGGGTTGTGACACATGATTAAGTAGCTCCTGTATCAACCATATATAGCTTCTGTTCGCTGTTCACTGTCCAGGCCACCATTGGCTCCTCCATCGGGGTGAAGGACTGCCCTGCAGTTGTTTCTCTGCACCATCGATAATCACAACCCCGCTCCCAAGCCTGGGCCAGCATCTGAGTAAATGATGGCCTTGGTCCCCCCTTCCTCTTCGGGGTCCTCCTTTGTTCCATCCCGGCTGAGGCACACTTACTGCCCTATTTCCCTCCATGGGGAAAAAGGGGGGTAGGGACAACCAACTGCCCAGTGTCCAGAGTCTCCACATATCCAACAGCTATCTCCTCCTTGCCTCCTCCAGCCATGGCCCCTCTGCTGATATCCCCCATACCCACCTCTGTCGGCTTGTTCGGGGTAGCTGGGCCCTGGCTGTGTCGCCATTAGATTCTGTCCTGGTCCTGTCATCTGTGCTGCAATGGCATCTTTCACCACTTGCTGCTTGTCATGTTTCCACTGTTCCCCCCGTGACATCCCTACTGGGTCAGCAACCATCTGTTTAGTTTTTTGATTTGCTTTGTTAACCTCATCATCTTGCCGTGCCGCCTGTTGTTTGAGCAATCTCGTTGAAAGATCTTGCACCTCCTTCTACTCCACCTCTTTCTTTTCCTCATGACATTTCTGATGATGTTCCAAATGTTTCACCTACAGCTTGTGACTTAGCTTCTGAAGCCCTACACCATCTGCAAGGCCCTTCTGAAACCGGTCTGGCAGAACTTTTTACACACTGCATTCTCCACAATGACATTGCGGGTGGTGTAGAATCATGTCGTGCTCCAGTGTGGCTGAGACAGACTTGTGGCTCGCTTCAAATATTCTGGTATGGTTTTGTCCTCTTTTTTTTGTTTGTTTTTTTTAATAGTAGTTAGGCAATCCACATTGCGTGAAGTAGGATATTTACTTCTGATGACTTCCCAGAGTTGATTGCCAAACCAGTTCAGGGACTCTACATTGGGTATGTCAGATTTTATCCCCACCTCCTTCAATAACATCTTGATCGTGATTTTTCCCTCCACTCGTCCCAGGAGCGCTCTGATGTCTCCCAGACACAGGCTCTCTCCAATTGTATTGTCTTCCAATGTGGTCACCCAATCAGCTCCTTCTGCGGTCAATGGGGGTAGCGCAGTCAACAGTCCCTCCATGTCTCTATGGCCACATGGCACATATGCCGTCTTCCCATTTGCACCTGCTCTCAAGGGGAAACTGTGAACCAGCCCTTCAGATGGTCTTTCCTCTACACTCTTGCTTCTAGTTTTCATTGGGTGTTTTGCGTGACCACCCTTCTTCTTTACCCTTTCTTCAGTCCTTGTGATGTATCCTGTAAAGTTTCTCATTAGAGTGGAATTTTCGGGCCCAGTCTCCTTCCAGTGCTATCCTGCCAATCCACTTCCAGTGGTGGTCACATTGATATGATCCCTGTAAGGAAGAACTCCCGTTCCTGTGCTCTTTCTCCCCTCCTGTTCCACCTTGGGGATCACCTGAGGACCCTGAAAGAAGTGGTGACTCTGGAGAAGTGTGCCCTTGGGATATTTCATGGACAGGGATTGAAATTTCCTCCATTTTCTTTTTGGAGGTCTCCGTCAGCTCTGATGTAGTTTGCTTGAGCTCTTCTACTTCTTGTTTGAACTGAGCACTGTCCTCTTTCTTTGATTGTTTGTGGATCTGATTGTACATGGATCTCCTTGATTTGGAAAATCACAGTCTGCAAGCAGTTTGCTGCAACCAAACTTGCCGAAAAAAGAGTAATTTCTCTAAACTAACCGAACATTTTATTCTACCGCTATTTGCAACCCTATTGGTTCAAAACAGATGTGGTAGGGCTGTGTTTCAGACTTAGGCCTTCCCCAGTTGGTGCACAAGCTGGTCCCAGCCCCTTGGCATGAGCTTCATCCAATCAGAGAGGCAGGAGCCCTGTAAAGAAAAAGACTACCTACCTATTTAGATCATAACCTATTTAGATCATGTGGCTTTATTACTCTGCCTGGTAACCGGAGCACAGTGACATCTACTCATCAACTTTCACCTGTATATGAGCATGATTTTGGCAAACCATCAAGGACTCAAATAGAAAAAAAAAAAAGCAACACATTTTCTAAAGTGGCGAAGGTTTGTAATAAGTTTAATGTATCTCTTGGAGGCATATCTCTTGCCTTGTGACTGCTAGTCTCCCATCTATCTGCCCTTTGATTTTTCTATCTAATTTATTTATCTACAGTGCCTTGCGAAAGTATTCGGCCCCCTTGAACTTTTCAACCTTTTGCCACATTTCAGGCTTCAAACATAAAGATATAAAATTTTATTTTTTTTGTGAAGAATCAACAACAAGTGGGACACAATCGTGAAGTGGAATGAAATTTATTGGATGTGTCAAACTTTTTTAACAAATAAAAAACTGAAAAGTGGGGCGTGCAATATCGGCCCACTTGCGTTAATACTTTGTAGCGCCACCTTTTGCTGCAGTTACAGCTGCAGGTCTCTTGGGGTATGTCTCTATCAGTTTTGCACATCGAGAGACTGAAATTCTCGCCCATTCTTCCTTGCAAAACAGCTCGAGCTCAGTGAGGTTGGATGGAGAGCGTTTGTGAACAGCAGTCTTCAGCTCTTTCCACAGATTCTCCATTGGATTCAGGTCTGGACTTTGACTTGGCCATTCCAACACCTGGATACGTTTATTTGTGAACCGTTCCATTGTAGATTTGGCTTTATGTTTTGGATCATTGTCTTGTTGGAAGATAAATCTCCGTCCCAGTCTCAGGTCTCTTGCAGACTCCAACAGGATTTCTCCCAGAATGGTCCTGTATTTGGCCCCATCCATCTTCCCATCAATTGTGGCCATCTTCCCTGTCCCTGCTGACGAAAAGCAGGCCCAAACCATGATGCTGCCACCACCATGTTTGATAGTGGGGATGGTGTGTTCAGGGTGATGAGCTGTGTTGCTTTTACGCCAAACATATCATTTTGCATTGTGGCCAAACAGTTGGATTTTGGTTCCATCTGACCAGAGCACCTTCTTCCACATGTTTGGTGTGTCTCCCAGGTGGCTTGTGGCAAACTTTAAACGAGACTTTTTATGGATATCGTTGAGAAATGGCTTTCTTCTTGCCACTCTTCCATGAAGGCCAGATTTGTGCAGTGTACGACTGATTGTTGTCCTATGGACAGACTCTCCCACCTCAGCTGTAGATCTCTGCAGTTCATCCAGAGTGATCATGGGCCTCTTGGCTGCATCTCTGATCAGTCTTCTCCTTGTTTGAGATGAAAGTTTAGAGGGACGGCCGGGTCTTGGTAGATTTGCAGTGGTCTGATACTCCTTCCATTTCAATATGATTGCTTGCACAGTGCTCCTTGAGATGTTTAAAGCTTGGGAAATCTTTTTGTATCCAAATCCGGCTTTAAACTTCTCCACAACAGTATCTCGGACCTGCCTGGTGTGTTCCTTGGTCTCCATGATGCTCTCTGCACTTGGAACAGAACCCTGAGACTATCACAGAGCAGGTGCATTTATACGGAGACTTGATTACACACAGATGGATCCTATTTATCATCATCAGTCATTTGGGACAACATTGGATCATTCAGAGATCCTCACTGAACTTCTGGAGTCAGTTTGCTGCACTGAAAGTAAAGGGGCCCAATAATATTGCACGCCCCACTTTTCAGTTTTTTATTTGTTAAAAAAGTTTGACACATCCAATAAATTTCATTCCACTTCACGATTGTGTCCCACTTGTTGTTGATTCTTCACAAAACATTCAAATTTTATATCTTTATGTTTGAAGCCTGAAATGTGGCAAAAGGTTGAAAAGTTCAAGGGGGTCAAATACTTTTGCAAGGCACTGTATAATAGGAATGTCATCAATGAAACCTTTTGTGACTGGCCTTGGAGCTGCTAATACTAATGACGTAGGACCAGCCTGAAAAGATATAAAACAGTTGGTGGTGCTGCATGTCACAGTGGGAGGAGGGTGTAGGAGGTGAAATCAGTGAGAGAAATCTATGTTTGCACTGCATGTCATCATATTCATTTAGATTTTTCTTATTTTGTGAAGCAGCATAAGGTAAAAGTTCAACACTAAACAAATAATGTAATGTGATGTTATTTTTTCCAATATGATAACTTTAAGATAACATTATTTAATTGAATGCGATGCAATGAGACAGACTTCTTAATATTTGCACTCTGACTCTGTTTTGTCACACAAAACAAACAGCAATGTCTAATTTAACAACTTTCTCTTATTTCATTCTCGGAGCTTATTTAAATGTTGGAACATTAAAATATTTCTATTTCACAATAACTGCTTTGCTTTACTTTGTTATAGTTTTTGTAAATGTGTCACTGATTGTGGTTATCTGTGTGAACAGAAGCTTACATGAACCTATGTACATGTTTCTGTGCAGCCTGTTTGTAAATGAGCTGTATGGTAGCACAGGGCTGTTTCCATCCCTCCTCATTCAGATCCTCTCTGATGTTCACACTATTTCTGCTCCTCTGTGCTTCCTGCAGATCTTCTGTGTGCACACATATGGAAGTATAGAATTTTTAAACTTAGCCGTCATGTCTTATGACAGATATCTTGCTATTTGTTCTCCTCTACATTATAAAACAAAAATGACATCTAACAATACAGCTGTTCTTATTGCTGTCGTATGGGTGTGCTGTTTAGTGAATTTTCTTATTCAGTTATCTTTAAACCTGCGTCTGACCCCATGTGGAAAATTTTTAAACAGTTTATATTGTCAGAATTATCCAGTTGTTAAGTTGGCATGTTCTGACACAAATCTGAATAATATTTATGGGATTTTTGGTATTGTTCTCATTATTGGTGTTCCTCTTCTTCCAGTCCTGTTCTCTTATATGAGAATCCTGAAAGTGTGTTTTTCTGGCTCCAAAGAGGCGAGAAAAAAAAGTGTTGCTACCTGCACACCTCAGCTTGTGTCACTCTTGAATTTTTCCTTTGGTTCCTGCTTTGAAATGTTACAGAGCAGATTTGATACGACCAGCCTACCCACTGCACTGCGAATCTTCCTGTCTCTGTATTTTCTTATGATGCAACCGATTTTGAATCCCATCATGTACGGAATACAAATGTCAAAAATCAGAAATGTTTATAAATATGTGCTGTGTTCTAATATTTCATGTAAAGCTTAAGTTACCTTGAAATGTACTGTTTAAAAACATGTTATTAAATCAATAGAAATATGAAAGCATCTCCCTCTCTATATGAACATGAAACTGAAACATAATGCATTTAGAACAGAATGTATATTATATTATATTATATTGATCTTTTATGCAGTAAAATTCAACACAGGAGTCTTTAAGCAGTTGATATATAAATGGTTTTAAGATAAATTAATATCTGTTCAAGGAGCAAGAAAGAGAAATATAGTGGACATCTGCTGCTAAATATAAAGATAAGATTTTTTAGCTTTGTTTATACGGTTTATCACATTTTGCATCTACAAAAAGGTAATTCACAGCATTTTACTCACTGTCACTGACAAACACACCAAATATGGATTAGGGAAAATTAAGTATAAAATATGCATAACAACAAAAATCTTAATGAGTTCATGCCATTTTATTTTTTGAATACATTGAATAATATTATAAATATAAGGCAATAATAATGCCTTAGACTTATATTGTCATGGAGTGGTGTGCTGTGGCCTTTGTTTTGCTGTTTTGTCTTTGCAGGGGGTTGGCAGGTTGTTTTCTCCTCCTCTGTTGGGCGGGGCTGGAAGCGGTTGTGTGGAGGCTCTGCACACCTGTAGCGAGTTAACTCATCATGATAGTATTTAAGGGTTTGCTCTGGTATGCTGTCCTTGCCAGAGTGTCTGCAAACGTTGGGGAAACCACCTTGTTTCTTAACCTGCCTGCTCGCCCTCCTGGAAGAAGCATCACACCGTTCCAGCCACCTGCCTCTCTCTCTGGATTTTGTCTTACAGGTCCCTATGTAAGCCTCCACCTCCGCACGTACATTTATGTTATGCTTACTCCAGTTCATAACTCATCTCTCCCTCCGTCTAGACCGGTCCCTTGGGGTATCCCCTCCTGCAGCTTGCTAGGAGTTGGAATAGGACCCTGATATGAAACTCTTGTCTCATCCATATACACAGTACGGAGGCCTAGCGGGAGTGATGAGAGACAAACTGCAACAACACAGAGAGAACATGCACACGCCACAGTAGTAAAGATTATGTCCCTCCCCCACCATATGTGCTCGTGCATGTATGTCCTCATGTGTGAGCATTTCCTGTCAGACCAGGCACCTTTGCGGGTGCATATTAGTGGCATCCTTGATGGCTATGACTGCTCAGTGGGATGTGTTTTAGGTTGGGGACATATATATGAGGGAGGCTATGCTATTTTTTTGAAGCATCAACTCCCATGGCAACCATCCAGCAGATTTCCATCAGCAACCATGACAGTTGGCAAGGACTTTGCAAATGACCCCAATGTTCTAGGTGCATCTTCAGATGCACAGCTCTATGGACCCCTGATGGACTGAATTTAGATTAGAATATTGGGGTATGTGTATTCAGGTAAAGACATGGGAAAATTATGAGGTGTGTAGATTCCAGCCAGGGTAAGCTTTGGGGATGAGCGGGGTACATTGCATGTCTATAAAAACTTGAAAACTGGAGGCTAAGCCACATCCACTCACACTTATAGAATGTATGTCTTGGTTTAAGGACTTGTTTTTTTTTATTCAGTGGACAGACTGGAGAACAAAGACTGGCTTGCATTCTGCCATGTGTAGGCCAAAAATCACCAGAGACTCTGACTACTGAAAATAACAAATTGTATGTTGTGTCTGTGTGTGAATGTGTATTATATCTGCATTAGATTTAATAGAATATATATATATATATATATATATATATATATATATATATATATATATATATATATATATATTTTTTTACTTTTTACACAGACAATGCCCTATGCATTGAGGAGTCGGCCTGAGTATCCCCATCCAGTGGTGCTGATCCAGACCCCACTTCCATCTCCACATCTATGTGACTTGCAGTTTGCATCAGGATCCCCAGATCTGTCTGAGTAGGCTGTGAACAACATTGAAACTGCCGCCCTCCATCTGCTGAGGATTGCATTGTGAAGTATTGAGAAGAGTTTCGCTACAGCTGCAAAGTCAATCATCCTTGTCAGATACAGCGTACTTCTTTGTTTCAGATCCCTGAATTTTTTTACACTGACAACCACGATGAGCTAAAAAGAAAAAAAAGATTGTGGACAGATGAATTCATCCCTGCTATCCATCTCTTGTTGTGGTTGTACAGCATCTGGGAAACTCACTTTGAAATCACCTGTGTTGTAGATACTATTCTTTGTGAACTAAACCGAGCTGAAATACTGGGATTTAATTCTGGTGATCTGTTTTTTACAAAGCAAATACCCAGAGAGGCCCCCTGCCCAGCGGACATTCTTAGGGAAGATATAACATTCATTTATATCAACAACGTGGATTATCAACTGGTGGGTGACTCTCATGTTCCTGCACTGTATAAACGGAGTCAATGAAGAACATTTCCTCCCCATTCTCACTTTAGAAACAGCACACTACATAACAATCTCCAAATGTTTCAATAATTCTATTCTATTTATATAGCATCATATCAACAGTTGCCTCAAGGCACATTATATTGTAAGGTAAAGACGCTACAATAATTACAGAGAAAACCTGATAATCAAAATGACCCCCTATGAGCAAACACTTGGCAACAGTGGGAAGGAAAAAACTCCCTTTTAACAGGAAGAACCCTCCGGCAGAACCACGCCCAGGGAGGGGCAGTCAACTGCTGCGATCACTTGGGGGTGAGGGGAGAGAGAGACAGGACAAAAGACATGCTGTGGAAGAGAGTCAGAGATTAATAATAAATGATTAAATGCAGAGTGGAGTATAAACAGAGTAAAAAGAGGTGAATGAAAAGAAACACTCAGTGCATGATGGTACCCCCCCACCCCGGCGGCCTACTGCAGCATAAATGGATGTTTCAGGGCCACCATGTCATGGTCCAGGGTCCTTTTGACCCTGTGTGTTTTGTTTTTGCTTTATTTGGTCTGTTCTGGGTTTCTTTTGGTTGTGGGGTTTAGTTTGTTATTTTCTACTTCCTTGTGTGTTCCCAGTGTTCTGTGTCAGGTCTGCATCTTTGTTTCCCTCATCTCACTTCCTGTTTTATTTTGATAAGCATCTGGTCCCTGTGTTTTGTGTTCAGTTTTGCTTCCCCTGGTCTCATCAAGGTAATTAGCATCACCTGTGTTCCCAGCTGTTTCCACTCCCCTCATTATCCACTGGTGTATTTAAGACCTGTGTCTTTCTATGCCTGTTGTTGTGTCCTTGTCTCTGTTTCCTTGCTGTGTGCTTCCTGTTTGTTTACCCTGTTTTCTGGAACTCTAGTTTATTTTTGTTCTGCATTTAATGCTAATGGTCCCGTCCAGTCTGGCTTTTTGTTTTTGCACTCCTGCTAATAAAGCTGAGTTTGATATTTTACCTCTGCTTCGTGTTAGTGATGGGAAGTTCAGCTCTTTTGGCTTGGCTCCCAAAGAAGAGCCGGCTCTTTCAGCTCCCAAACGGCTCCTCAGATTGTAGTTAAAAAAATGTGTAAAATGAATGACTTTTTCTCACCATTCCTGCATGTAAAGCACAACTTCCTCTTGCTGTTTCCGGTCTCTGAGCAAACTTTGCAGGAGCTGCTCTCTCTGTGTTTGATCTGTGTGGACTCACTATGTGGTGTGTCACTGCCCACCCTTCCAGCCCACCCTTCCGCCACACATCTTAACCAATCACATGTGGCTTCTACCATTAAAAAAAAAAACCACACACACACACGAAAAGAATAAAGAAATGGCTCACTATCAGGAGCCGGCTCCCATCATACACTTCAAAGAGGCGGCTGGATAGTTCACGACTGACCCATCACTACTTCACGTGTCTTAAAAATAAAGAAGATTTCTGTCTCCTGAACCCAAAGCTGGGCTCCACAGAAGAGGGCCCTGAAAATTATATTTTAAGTATCCTAGGAGCCACAAGTAAGCCAGATGTGAGAGCAAAGTGCACTATTGGGGTGATACGGTACTACAAGGTTTTTAAGATGAGATGGGGCCTGATTATTTAAGACCTTGTATGTAAAGAGAAGGATTTTAAAAAACAATTTTGGATTTAATAGAGAGCCATTGAAGAAAAGCTAATATGGGAGAAATATGCTCTCTCTTTCTAGTCTCGGTCAGTACTCTCGCTGTAGCATTTTGGATCAGGTGAAGGTGTTTCAGAAAGCTTTTAGGACAGCCTGATCATAATGAATTACAATTGTCCAGCCAAGAAGTAATAAATGCATGGATTACATTTTCAGCATCGCTCTGAGACAGGATGTTTTTAATTTTAAAAACATTGTGCATTGAAGAACAAAAACTACTCCAAGTTTCCACACAGTGTTACTGAAGGCCAAGGTAATGCCATCCAGAATAAGTATCTAATTAGATACAGTGTTTCGAAGGTTTGTAGGGCCAAGTACAATAACTTCAGTCTTATCTGAAATTAGAAGCAGGAAGTTAGAGGTCATTCAGGCCTTTATGCCTTTAGGATATTCCTGCAGTTTAACTAATAAATATGTGTCACCTAGTTTCATGGATAGATAAAGTTGGGTATCATCTGCATAAGCATGAAAACGTAATGCTTTCTAATAATACTGCCTAAGGGAAGCATGTTTAGATGAAGTCACTTAAAGTTGCCACATCCAGCTGGCTGGCTGGAAGTCCCCCCCCCTCCTTCTTCTGGGCTTATCTAGGTACTTCCCAGCATGACCACACCCCTTTTACAGAGATGGCACTTTCTTCACAAAAACTGACTTTTGTGATTCACAAATGTTTTGTTAACTTTTCATGCTAAAGTATTTTCACTGTCTAAAACAAAGCTACAACCAATGGTGGAACAAGTTTAAATTTGTAGTCAGAATGTCCTTTCACACATTTTCCACTGCATATCATCAAACATTCTTTTGATCAATTTATTTTTGTGAATCTAATAAATAAGTAAATAAATAAATAGATTTTTTTTTTTAGAAGTTTTTTAGAAGTTCCATGAACGCAGCTTTAAACTGCACTCATCAGCATTCATATGAACACCCACCGCCTCCTCCTGCTTCTGCTCCCTGGTGTCAAACCTGTTTTGCATGACCGTATTGTCCCAACTGTCCTTCCACCATCAGACAGATGTGCATTCTCCAGAATGTGTACTGAAGATAAACTGATTGATACACATGAATCCTGCTGTTTGGATTTTTTTAAAAAGCCACTTAAAAATAAACTCTGAATGACTCAAAATTGGCACTTAACAATGGGTTTTATAGAGTGATGAGCACAAATTGGAAATTTTGTTCAAATTATAATTGATATGTATGGGGGAGATCAGGAGGGAGGTGCAACAGTGAGTGTCTACAGCTGTCTGGAAAACACAGTGCAGGTTCTGTCAGGGTTTGGGGCTGCATTTCAGCCAGTGGTGCTGGAGATCTTGTCAAAAATAATTTATTAGCACAGAAAAGTCCCAGACATGCTGGCACATCAGTAAAAACATACCTGGATAGAAAAACACACAATGGAACACAATCAGTCATGGATTGGCCTCCCCAGAGCCCAGACTTCAACATTACCGAATCAGTGTGTGAGCATCCTGACAGTGAATGGAACAAAAGGCAGAAACATCCAAAGAAGAGCTTTGGATGACCTTCAAGAAGCCTGGAGAACTGTTCCTGAAGACTACTTCAGAAATTACAGAAGGCTGCCTCAGAGAGATCAGACTGTGCTGATCATACAAAATATTGACTTTCAGGCTCAATTTTGAACCTTATAAACTGCATTCATGTATGTTTCAATAAATAGCTGCACCTATTTCCTGTAAAATATGAACAAATTAGAGGTTTTGGCAGAGTACTGAACCACCAAATTAAAATAAATTAGACCAGTGCTAATTTTATGAACGTGGGGGTAGGTAAATGGTCTGGGTGACATAAATGTGGCTCTGAGCAAAGCTCACGCTGCTTTCCAGAAAACGGGACGTTCAAAGACCACCAATAAAATGCCAACTTAAAACACTTTGTGAATTCCACAAATTTAAGGTTTTCCAACTTTCAGTTTTTGGTGGTTTATTTTTTGCTGTTGAAACTGCAAGTTTCTCCCGAGTAGAGTCCATGTTCTCATTATTGCCCCAAGTTAACAAGAATGATCTGAATTATCATATCTTCTGTCTTCATAAGTTTTATATTACATTGTTGTTTTATTTTGAAGTCTGCAAGAAACACATTCATACATTTACACATATAACATACATATACATTCACACATATAAGATGCGTATAAGACACGGACTTTCACGTATGTCACGTACACCATGTAACGTATACACATTCCACAGGATGCTTTTACCATATATGGTAAGGAAAGAGCCAAGAATGCTTTTTATTACATGCTGTAAAGTGAGTTTTATGTAACCCACGTGATTTTACTGTGAAAGTCTGGAATAAAACTGCTGCAAGGAAGCTGACGCTCAGGAGACCACTTCCTCTTTGTTCAGTGAAAGGTCACTTCCCTTGATTCGGGAGCTGAGCTCGAGAGGACGAGGTTTTTCCTCCTTGCGCAAGTAAAAAGAAAGGTGTTGGTGTATTTGTTCTTTGTTAATTTTGAATGATTTGAACCAATCATTTTTATCCTTTTTGAGCGCTACTTTCAGAGTGCACGATTTTAATTTGCAGAAAAAGACAAAGTGGTTTGTGGCAGGCAGTCTACTACATTTTAAATTTATGCATTCTATAAATTATTCGTAAAAACTGGTGATAGAACAGTTTGTTTCTTTATTTATTCATCAGGTTAGGGTTATTCAGACCAAACATTAACACCCTGTTCTCTCTCTCCTACCTCTCAGCATACGCAGTTTTTGTACCTATATATTGTGTTATTGTAGGGTCTTTACCCACAATACATAGCGCCTTGAGGCGACTGTTTGTTGTGATTTGGCGCTATATAAATAAAAGTGAATTGAATATAAATGAATACTGTAGTATTCAACTGGACACTGTTGCAGAACACGTGGCTGCTGTTGCATTTGGTCGCTTTCACAGTGACATGACCCCAGGTAGCAAGCGAAGTTTCATTGAACGTTCCCTGAAAGTCTTATGTTCAACATTCAGCAAATTACGTTCAGTGAACGTTCATTCATCATGGAAATTTTTTTTTTTTTGCTGTGCTTTTATATTTCATCGATTGTGATATCTTTTACATCTGCAGTGTTGTTAACATAACTTTTTCACCAAATTTCCATTTTTTGTCTTGGTGCACCCCGGACATTCTCGGAACGTCCCGTGAACATTTGGAAATAATGTCTGACTATTTCTGTAAAATATGGCTTATGTAAATGTTAGCATTTATTATTCTTAAGATATTTAAGATATATGCACAAATTTATGATATAAAAAAGTTATTACAATTACAAGTACATTACAATAGAACTAAAATAAAACTGTACAGCTACAGAATAATCAGGTGTCACAATAAGATGCCACACAAATTTTTTGTGCTACTCCAAAGAAGAGCTCCTGTCCATCCCAATGCAATGCAAAACGTCAGCAGTCTTTCACCACCCTTTCACCTGTGCCTCAGCAACCAAATACCATACGTTGCCATATCATTTTGTGATTGGCTGTTGTGCTCCTTTTTTCCATCCAATAGGGAACAAGATTTCGTGTGTTTTGTTTTGTGTGTGTTTGTTTTTCCTAGCAAGAATTTCATACCCTTCTCCTGCACACAAACACAAGGATAATATACAAGAAAGGGCATGGCATGATTTGAAAACTGGTACGTAGTTTGAAGTCTGCACTTTCAACTCAAATTGAAATCAGTGAATCAGTGTCCTGCTGTTACGTCATCTGAAGTCGACGATATCATAAATTGATGCGTCTGTGCCTCTGTAGTGGGTAAACAAATATAAAATACATCAATTTAGGTAATGCTTTTAAAAAAAAAACACAAAACCATGGTTGGTTTTAATTGTGTTTATTTAGCAATCTGTACTTTTCCCGTTTTTTTTTTTTCTGTACTTCACAGTTGCCAGGTTTGAATTTCGCACGTAACAAACAACACGATTATGTAGGAAGTTGCGTGGTATGAGACCGGAGACCAACCGCCGTCAGACCCACAAGAATGAGATCGGAGAACGCCATTACTTCGCACGGCTACCAGTGAAGGTCCTACAATTACGAGCTCAAAAAATATTCCTTTATTTTAGCTGATACCAGCCAAAACTAAAGTGTTCAGTAAGTTTATTAATCACTGTTTGTATTTTGATCAAAAATATAGTTATTAGGACATAAAATAAAATTTCTTACCGGTTAATACCATGCTTTTTTTGACCACGATGGCCACCGCAGCTGAGCCGTGTTGCAAATAGTACTCATACATGTACGTCCATACCTTATACAACCTGAATTTGGACTTAATCATGCATGTAATTCGTGCATTGATGCATAGTCAGGCCTAGAGACTTGAAAATTTTGTGCTTGAATCTTTATTTTATAGCAAATGTCCTGCTCTTTCGTTTGATCTTTTCAAGTAATATAACTGGACCTTGGCTTCCTCTTTTTAAAATATTATCCAGATCACTAGCTAATCGCAGAGTTACAGCATTACTCCCAGTTCGGTTTATTATTGTGCCGATTACATTGAAAAACAAATTCTATTCAGTCAAGTGGGCTGGTGTGCCCTTAGTTGGCTCTAATCAAATGGAACTCTGAAAAGTGTGGCTTATTACCAATATGCTATCACTAAGAATGTCAAAAAAATCAGATTCATTCTCAAGATGGACTCTGAAGGCAGGCTTGCAGTGCTGCAAAAAGAAAAATTCAGTGTGTGACAGTGAAATTGATGAATATCCTGAACATTTGGTTGATAATCCTGCAGTTCAGCATGACAGCCTCGGCATACTTGGTGATTCAGTAGTAAGTTTTGATTCTAGTAACAATGATGGCGTCCTCAATGACGGTGACACTAAAAGTATACCAGTGAATGTATTGCTTCCTGAGACTTTTGCAGCTAATGAACCTGGCACTGATTTGTTTTTTGACCAGCATGATATTCGTCATCCTTCTGACTTACCATCTGAATAATTTGTTCACATTGGCCATAGCTCTGAATCAGAACCAGATTGTTCCACAGATTCTTCTTTCTTGGATACTGAGTGAGGAAAGGTGTTTGCTTGGGTGATGAGCTTTCAGATTGGGCAGTCAAATTTCAAATGAAACCGGTTGCTCTCTGCAGTCCTTTGAAAATTCTTAGGAATTCTAGACATACCGATCTTCCTAAGGATGCAAGAATCTGGCTGAAGACAGATACCAGCTATGCTTCAAATATCCTAAAAATTGCTGGTGGTTCATACTATCACTTTGGTGTGGAAAATGGTGTTATTCAGAACCTTAAGGCTGATCAGCACCATAGCTTATTTAGTTCCATTCATTGATTTCATTGCAAATAAACATTGATGGCCTTCCATTATTCAGAAGTGCTTCTGATCAGTTCTGGCCAATCTTGGGTCTGATTGAGGAACTTCCCTATAAAGACTCATTCATAATAGATCTGTATTGTGGGAAACATAAGCCCAGTGATGTTGGTTTATACCTTGACAAGTTTTTAACAGAAATGGCGACTCTATCTGAAAGTGGTATTGTGTTTGCTGGTCATTGTTACCAATTACAGATTTCCACAGTGATTTGTGATGCACGTGCATTTGTTAAAGGTGTATAGGGTCATTCTGGATATTTTGGTTGTGATAAGTGTAAACAGAATGGGGCCCATCATAAACGAAGAATGACATTCCCTGAAACTGATGCTGCACTGAGAGGATGAAGATTTTTTCATTGTAGATGAAGATAATGAACACCACACAGGGCCTTTTCATTGGAATGTTCTTGGCATAGGCATGGTGACTCAATTCCCTTTAGACTATATGCATTTAGTCTGTTTGGGTGTCATGAGGAAACTGATTATTTTGTGGAAATCCAGCCCTGGTGCTACTCATCGTGGCCCTACTCAGATCAGTACCATTTCAAAATCAATGGAAATGTTGAATGTTGTAGTTCCGAAGGAATTAGCATGCAAACCACACTCTCTTTGGGAAGTAGATAGGTGGAAAGCTACTGAGTTCCAGCATTTCTGTTTTACATTGGGCCTATTGTTTTGCTAGAAGTGCTTGATGTTGCTTTCAGGGGCAATGCGTTGCTTGCTCTCACCAGCACTGTGCCAGGACTACTGACATTTTGCATCTCAACTTCTGGTTCAGTTTGAGCATTTTGGTCTTTTGTATGGCCAGAGAAACATAGTTTATAATATCCATAGCCTCATTCATTTACCAAATGAAGTGTTATTACATGGTTGTTTGGAAAATATTGCAGCATTCCTTTTTGAGAATTTTCTGGGAAGGATTAAGCGCATACTTAGGAAGCCAAACTCTGCCTTGTCACAAATCATAAGGAGACTATCAGAGAAGAGAAAAACGTCTCCCATTCACCTGCCAGAGTTAAATATAGCAACAGGGCAGCATTTTCATGGCCCATTGCCTTTGGGTGGCAGAGCACTTGCATATGAGCAGTACAGTGAACTGCACTTGGACTTTGGCTGTATTGCTTCCTCAGAGGGAGATAATTGTGTGCAGGTGAATGAAAAGGTCAGTTTGGTTAAGAACATCATCACATCTGGTGATGAAAAGTTTGTGCTTGTTAAGTTCTTTAAGTGTGGTGATTTCTTCACTTACCCTGTGCATTCCAGTACTCTGTCAATTTATCGAGTGTCCCACTTGAGGCCAGAGATGGAACTAGTCAGAGCCTGTGACATCACTTGTAAATGTGCTCTTTTCCCTGAAGAAGGCAAACCCACATTTGTGGCAATGCCTCTGTTGGATTCACTATCAAAGAACAATCCAAATGATTA
>JAMQGT020013734.1:0-42451 GCA_024447675.2 Pterophyllum scalare | reverse complement strand
GAAGGTCAAGTGAACCACTGAAAATCATTAACCATCCCTTCTTTAGCTTCCATACTTGTCCATCAATGAGATCAGAAGTGACAAAGACAAGAGCTCCATTTTGAAATATTTTCACCTATGTCATTTTTTTTCTTTTTTTTATTTGGAGAGTGGGGTTGGTTTTGGGGGTGGGAATTATATTGCAGTTGTCAGTATAGTCATAACCTCTGCAGCTGGAAAGTGGGGGAGGGGGATGGACAAGGTTAAAGCTGTAATCATTGGCAAAAAATGAAAGGCTGCTATATAAACTGGTGTGTTTATTAACATTTTAGGACTTGCTGTCCATCAGTTCTTCTACTGGACCACTGAATCATGTAATTTCTGTCATGGGTGAAAGATGAGAGGCTAGTGAAGCGGAATGGCAGAGCTCACTGGTTTCACAAGCACTCAGGTAAGGACTGTGGAAATACAGCCACTACAATCGCCCCTTATATGATAAGTGTAGAGAAATTGCTTGCTTGAGAGTCTTTCATTTCACATTCATTTGAAAGGATCTTAAATTAATGATCCACTGACAACTACGGCTAGCAATAAGATGCAATAAACAAGCCAGGGATATTTATGACACTGAGGTGAAGTTTATCACCTACAGTGGAGCGCATGTCACGTGCCCAGGGCTCATGTACACATGACATACAGTAGGCATGGTTTACTGCCCTGGTCTCATACAGTAATTCAATTCAATGCAAAGCACTTCCAATGCACTACAAGCACTTGGTAGTACAGGCCATTTTAGTAAGCCAACCTGACAACACATTGAAGTTCAAAGTTCACAGCGCTTTAGCTCTGTTTTGGTTCCACTAACTTTTAATCAACACTTAACTTTTTAAAGAAAAAAAATTAAAGTGCTTGAAAGTTTTGGTTGCAGAACTGAAATCATCACCTCATGAAGCCGCTGCATCAAACCTGCAAGTCAGCAGTTGGTTACTGGCACATCTATCGCACTATAACTTCATTAGCATTCACAGAGATTCTTGTTTCTTGCAATCTGGCAAATGAAAGTCAAATGTTCGCGCCTTTCTCCATTCTGTTTATGTCTTCACTGATGCCTCAGGCAAAATACCCTTCTCCGGAGATTTGCAACTTAGGCCCATCTGCAATTCATTTTTGGGCAGGCAGAGCATACAATTACTTAATTAATTAATAATTTAATCAACACAATAACCATTTTGATGAATAATTTAGACAAAGTCATTTCTTTCCAGCCCCAGCTTCAAAATTATGAGTTGTTTTATGTTTTTCAAACCAGTTCAGCCCTCCAGTCATGCTGGACTATCTGAACAGCGTCATCTTCTTTTCTTGTTTTCAGTTATGTGGCTAAATTTTCATTTAGGTGCAGATAATTGTAGGGGCTGAAATCAAATGATTAATTATTAATAAACATCCTTATTAACCTTTTCTTAAGGTCTGGCGTTGACAGAGGGAATAACATAACCATCTTGTCCAAGTGCAAAACAAAATGAAAGAAATAGCAATTAAGACAAGCCAACAACTACAGAATGCAAGAAAAAAAAAATCTTTCCAAAAAGCTCAATAATCCACTCAATCACACAAAAAGCACAATTGTAATCTTCTTGACTAAACAGAACAGGAGAAAACAAGTGAAAGAATTTCTACAAAACTAAACAAACACACCTACCTATCCATCCATCCACTTCACAGACACAGTTGGGCCGGAGTCTATCCTAACAGTCACATGGGGAAAGGTGGGGTACAACCCAGGTCACCAGTGTATTGCAGGAATAATACAGAGAGACAGGTAACCATTCACACCTAAAACCAATTATGCTAACCCCTTGCATGTTTTTGGACTGTAGGAGGGGCACAGAGAGAATATTCTAATTCCACACAGAAAGGCCCCTCCCAGATTCAAACCCAGGACCTTCCTGCTGTGAGGCTACAGTGCTAACCACTGCACCACCACGCTGGATGAACTGAGTTTTATAGCATGACGACAGGTTATATTCAAGACATATAATTCTAATAGTGCTGAGAGGAAACTCAAACCATCACACAACCTGAAGCTAAGCCATCAATAGGAAAAGAGCACCTGCTTCTGAAGCTGGATGTGCAGTGCCACCGCTAGGCTATTTATCTGCCAGTGGTACATGCCACGTCCTCACTTTCTTTTTCTCGTTTCTGCTGCCTGAGGTATTCACTAAGATCATGATCGGTTGTGGCCATCTTCCTGATGTACTTACAGATCTTTGTTGTTTTATCCTGTATATAACATATGCTTTGCCAACCTAATTCAGCTACACCTATTCTCCTTCTCATTTCCTTTCAGACTCTCTCTGATTGTCAGTCTCATATTTACCTGCCCCAATTCACTGTCTCTGTTTTCCCTGCACTGTAAATAAATTCAGTTTCATTGACTGCTGTTGTTTCGTCTGCTCCTTGCGTCCAGCAAAATTGAGTAACCATGACAACAACTTGATATTGTCCATGTGAAAAGGTGGCTAATGTTTGCTCCATTCTGTAGTACCCATAGCCAGTCTTGTTAATGATCTGGCTGAGAGGGTTCTGATTTGTGCAGAACAGCAGTGGGGACAGAGCATCTACTTGGTAAATCCTGCACTTGATAGTGACTTGTGCACTTGGCTTGAAGTTGGCCTCTAGTGTTCTTTTCCACATCCCGATTGAATTCTTGATGAAGGCTCTTAGGTTCCTGCTGTATCTTGTACAGTTCTAGGCATTCTAGGATCCTTCTGTGTGGCATTGAGTCATCGGCTTTCTGGTAGTTTCAGTTTCAACTTCAGTTTAATTTATATAGTGCCGTCACCCCAATTTAAATTGTAAAAAAAACCATACAAAAATTACAGAGAAAACCCAACAGTCAAAGCAACCCCTCTATGAGCAAGCACTTGGCGACAGTGGGGGAAAAAAACTCCCTTTTAACAGGAAGAAACCTCCGGCAGAATTAGGCAGGGGCAGTCATCTGCCACGACTGGTTGGGAGTGGTATATAAAGACACAGAGAGTGAAAAGTGGTGAATAAAAGAACCCCCCCCCCCTCGCCCCCAGCAGCCTAGGCCTATTGCAGCATAATTAAGGGATGATTCAGGGTCACCTGATCCAGCCCTAACTATAATCAAAAAGGAAAGTGTCAAGCCTAACCCTAAAAATAGAGAAGGACTTTAATTCAATTCTGGATTTAACAGGGAGCCCATGAAGAGAAGTCACTATGGGAGAAATATGCTCTCTCTCTTTCCAGTCTCTGTCATTACTCTTGCTGCAGCATTTTAGATCAGCTAAAGGCTTTTCAGAGAGCTTTTAGGACAACCAGCTTATTGGCCAGTAGTTGCATAAAACCAGTCCCTTCTGGGGATCCTTGGGGATCAGGACTGTCTAGCCTTCAACCAGCCATTCTGTGTGTGTTTTATCCACTAACAGCTGGTTCATTTGTGCTGCCAGGTGCCCATGGAGTGCAAGTTAGTTTCTTTAGCCAGTAAGTAGCCTGAATCATGTCAGGGCCTGGCACTGTCCAACTTTCATATTTGAGACTCTTTCTTGGGCAATGGCTGTGATGGTTATCTAATCCTGTTCAGGGAGATCTCCTTGGTTTGGTAGCTACTGAGCAGTGCTGTTATGTGCTATATCCTTCTCCCATATGCTCTTCCAGTATTGGTAGTTGGTAGTTTCTAATGCCTCAGGTATGGACAACTTTTTTTTACTTCTTAGACACACCTGTCTGCATCTCTGATAACTGGCTAGCTTCCCTTTGTGCTGCCTTGATCCTAGACTCTAGTCTTCTTTTCCATGGAGGGTACTACTTCTTGTGGTTGTTCTTCTTATAGCCAAGCATCTCGAGGATCACTGTTGTTCTTATATACAGTGGGTACAGAAAGTATTCAGACCCCTTTTAAATTTTTCACTCTTTGTTTCATTGCAGCCATTTGCTAAAATCAAAAAAGTTCATTTTATTTCTCATTAATGTACACTCAGCACCCCATCTTGAGAGAAAAAAACATAAATGTAGAAATTTTTGCAAATTTATTAAAAAAAAACTTAAATATCACATGGTCATAAGTATTCAGACCCTTTGCTGTGACCCTCATATTTAACTCCCATGCTGTCCATTTCTTCTGATCCTCCTTGAGATGGTTCTACTCCTTCATTGGAGTCCAGCTGTGTTTAATTAAACTGATTGGACTTGATTAGGAAAGGCACACACCTGTCTATATGAGACCTCACAGCTCACAGTGCTGTCAGAGCAAATGAGAATCATGAGGTCGAAGGAACTGCCCAAGGAGCTCAGAGACAGAATTGTGGCAAGAACAGATCTGACCAAGGTTACAAAAGAATTTCTGCAGCACTCAAGGTTCCTAAGAGCACAGTGGCCTCCATAATCCTTAAATGGAAGAAGTTTGGGACAACCAGAACTCTTCCTAGACCTGGCCGTCCAGCCAAACTGAGCAATGGTGGGAGAAGAGCCTTGGTGAGAGAGGTAAAGAAGAACCCAAAGATCACTGTGGCTGAGCTCCAGAGATGCAGTAGGGAGATGGGAGAAAGTTCCACAAAGTCAACTGTCACTGCAGCCCTCCACCAGTCTGGGCTTTATGGCAGAGCGGCCCGAAGGAAGCCTCTCCTCAGTGCAAGACATATGAAAGCCCGCATAGAGTTTGCCAAAAAACACATGAAGGACTCCCAGACTATGAGAAATAAGATTCTCTGGTCTGATGAGACGAAGATTGAACGTTTTGGCGTTAATTCTAAGCGGTATGTGTGGAGAAAACCAGGCACTGCTCATCACCTGCCCAATACAATCCCAACAGTGAAACATGGTGGTGGCAGCATCATGCTATGGGGGTGTTTTTCAGCTGCAGGGACAGGATGACTGGTTGCAATTGAAGGAAAGATGAATGCAGCCAAGTACAGAGATATCCTGGAAGAAAACCTCTTCCAGAGTGCTCAGGACCTCAGACTGGGCCGAAGGTTTACCTTCCAACAAGACAATGACCCTCAGCACACAGCTAAAATAACAATGGAGTGGCTTCAGAACAACTCTGTGACCATTCTTGACTGGCCCAGCCAGAGCCCTGACCTAAACCCAACTGAGCATCACTAGAGAGACCTGAAAATGGCTGTCCACCAACGTTCACCATCCAACCTGAGGGAACTGGAGAGGATCTGCAAGGAAGAATGGCAGAGGATCCCCAAATCCAGGTGTGGAAAACTTGTTGCATCATTCCCAAGAAGACTCAAGGCTGTACTAGCTCAAAAGGGTGCTTCTACTCTATACTGAGCAAAGGGTCTGAATACTTATGACCATGTGATATTTCAGTTTTTCTTTTTTAATAAATTTGCAAAACATTTCTACATTTCTGTTTTTTTCTGTCAAGATGGGGTGCTGAGTGTACATTAATGAGAAATAAAATGAACTTTTTTGATTTTAGCAAATGGCTGCAATGAAACAAAGAGTGAAAATTTTAAAGGGGTCTGAATACTTTCCGTACCCGCTGTAGATCAGCTGGTTTCAGTGATATTTGCAGTAGAGATTGTCCGTAGTACTGCATTCACATCTTCTATTAGACTTTCTAATAGAATACTTCACCTAGTTCTGGTAATCAGCCACAGAGGGTCCAGGTTTGAAGCTTAGCCATTATCTTCTATTTCAGGTCAGCTGCTCTGGCATTCAACGCAGCATTTGTTCTTGGGGCTTGGTACCCAATCTCGATGTGTGAGGATGATACTTATGTGGCCATTTTTGGCACTTTTGGAGATGGACAGGGGTCGGCATGGGCACTCTGACTGGTCTGAGGCTATACAGCCTCATATGCAACAAACTGTGATGCACTGTGTATTCTGACACCTTTCTACCAGACCTAGCATTAACATTTTCAGCATTTTGAGCTAAAGTAGCTTGTCTGTTGGATTGGACCACATGGGCCAACCTTCGCTGCCACGTGCATCACTGAGCTTTGGCCACCCATGACCCTGTCACTGGTTCACCACTGTTCCTTCCTTGGACCACTTTTAATAGATACTAACCACTACAGCCTGGGAACACCCCACAAGAACAGCAGTTCTGGAGATGCTCTGACCCAGTTGCCCAGCCATCACAATTTGCCCTTGTCAAACTTGCTCAAATCCTTATGCTTGCCTATTTTTTCTGGTTCTAGCACATCAACTTTGAGGACAAAATGTTCACTTGCTCCCTAATATATCCCACCCATTAACAGGTGCCTTTCTAAAGAGGTAATCAGTGTTATTTACTTCACCAGTAGTCATAATATTATGCCTGATTGGTGTATGCATGTAAACTCCAGTTTATAGAAAGAAAAGCCAGTAAAAATGCCAACTATCATTGCCTACTATCATTATCACTGTGCTATCCTTAAGAGGATGTGCATAAGACAGTTTTAGCCTTGGGTTTTATTTTTTTATTTTTTAGCTTCAGCACCGGTGTTGATTAATGGTGTTTAAAAAATTAATATAAAAGCACAATTTAAACCTAAGTTACACTTGCAAATTTAATATAAGTGCAACAAGTACAATAACAAATAGGTATCTTGTTTGAGATGCATATATTAAGGCATATAGAACAATAAAACTATTTGGGATTTTTTTGCAGCCAACAGGAAAGAAACAAAAGGAATAAAGTTGTTTCTAAGAATTCATATTTCTTATCAATGCTTATCAGGGAAAGAAAGAGTGAAAGATCTTGTGATGCTTTTTTTCCAGAGAGGACAGTGTGTGGTGATTTTGTACCTATTCACTGCTTATGTGCCCCAGAGCAGGTTAAATCTGCAGCATAAGTTACCATGATGATGTAGCTTGGTAAGACACGAACTGCTGTTATAATACTGAAAACACCACAGTCAAACCTGTGGTTACCTTGATAAGGTCAAATCCTGCTCTGATGGCATTCAGGTGTGGTTATCAAGCCCTCACAGGTGTAGCAGATAGACCTAAAAACAGAGTGCGAGAGGCAGCTGTCTTCCAGAAAGAGGCAAGAAGTCAGACTAAAAATCCATGAAACAGACATTAGTAACCTTCCAGTTAAATGTAACCAGGTGATATATGGAATGCAAAATTATTATTATACTATATTTTCTTGAGACACATAAAGCAATTTGATATCATCATGTTAAACTTTAGGGAATTATAAATACATTTTTAATCTTTTTTGTTGGTATTTTCACCAATTATTTTATTACTACATTAATCAGGAGAATCAATAAGAGTGTAAAACTCTTACCTACTAAAGAAAAAACGATGAGCTTGAATGCAGCTCCTCTTTTTGATGTTGAGCTGGCTGACATTTTCAGCACCTTCACAGCTGATTCATTGTCAACACTGATTTGTGTGACTAGGTATTTGAGTCTAAACAAACCACAAGAAATACCAACATTCCTTTAAGAAGCTCCGTTTTCAAAAAGGATACTGTACATATCAGCAATATTTCCAGGTTTCACAAATGAAGCGTGTTAAATACCCTTTCAGACTCAAGCATGTCTAGTCAAAGGAAATGGAAATAGACTGCAAAGTGCCTTCCTTAGCTGAATAAATGGAACCTGAAGTGAACATTATTAAATGTAATACAGACACTAGACGGATGTGGAGTGGTGGCAGAGCTAACATTGTTATGCAAATCAAAAGTAGTTGGTATCAGAAGTACTCGGCATACATGTATCTTAAAATGATCAGAGATGTGAATAAGATAACAGCATGTGATGCGTATGAAAGCCCACAACACTTAAAGTGCAATACGTGATTTTGAGTTTAGAATCAATACGACTCCCTGTAGCTGTCCCTGCCATACACCCAACAAACAAACTTGATTTGCTCATGCCCTAAAATAATAATAATAATAATACATAATGCATCAGTGCATGCCACATGGATGATGCCAAGAGTACGTCCCACTTCATTAATTCATCCATAATGAGTTTTGCAGCATGTAGGAGCAACTACCTTAGAGGCACCCCCAAGAGTCAAAGCTAATTAAATCAGAATCTTAAA
Source organism: Pterophyllum scalare (assembly GCA_024447675.2). Classification (NCBI taxonomy): domain Eukaryota; kingdom Metazoa; phylum Chordata; class Actinopteri; order Cichliformes; family Cichlidae; genus Pterophyllum; species Pterophyllum scalare. The sequence continues at coordinate 34,448 of JAMQGT020013734.1, read as the reverse complement.
TCCCAATCTACACACATCTGCCTTTGTTTGGAGAGTAAAAACGCACAAATGAGCTCCGCTCGCAGAAAAAATACACATGCACATTTAGACACAGATGTGGACAACTGAGGACACAGTTCTACCATATTCACACTCTAAGTTTTCTCTGTTTTCTGCCCTTTGTTTCTCCACGAACTGCTGCAACCCTGTGGATACACAAACCAGTAGGTGTCTCTGTAACACAAACAAACCCACTATAATTAGACAAACATTTTATTGAATTCTTACCAATTCTGATCTGCATTTTATGTGCGTTTGTGCGTGTGTGCATATGTGTGTGTGTGTGTGTGTGTGTGTATATGCGTGTGCACATGTATTCTCTCCAAAGCTGAAAACACAACACTAAGTTCAAGTGTAGTGGTCTTTGTTGATTCTTTTCTAAAAGTGGGCTTCACATCTCTAGTTTGCAGGGAGTGAAAAGCCAGTATGGATCGTCTCACTGCAGCAAAGCAGGGTTAATTTCCAGCTGTCTTTATTCACCACAAAGATCTCAAGGACACTGCCAGCAATGAAAGGACTGTGATTTGTGTGCAACCCAACCATTGTAATCCTCTCCCAACTTATTAAGCAGTTGGAGCAACTCAGATACTCGGCGCAGACGCAGCTGTCTCTGCTCTCACAGGTCTCATGTGTGCAGGCTTGCATTGCATTACATTCAAATGTTCTTTTACTATGGCATCATACATTTTACATCACTGACTGCCCTGCATTTCTTTTGAGTCAACACTTGCACATGTTGCACAATATCAGATCAGACATACATACATACATACGTATGCTAATCTTTATTGAATGAGCAAACTCCATCCTCACAATTGTAAGCAAAATATAGAGTGCCATGTGCCTTAAATTTGTCTTTGCCAGCTCCCAGGGCTGAGGAGAATCTATGAGCTGGGTTAAGATTCCCATCTCACATGCTCTCAGGGAATACTTGAGTACGGTTTATCTCTGTAAGGGGAGCTGTCTTTGAGACGATGAGTCGCTGTTTGAGTAACCTAGCGCAAACGTCACAAGTCATCATTAATCATGAGTATGCGTCATGCATCACACAGAGGTGGTTTGCCGCATCTGGTCTTTAGTCATATATCCTAATCATCACCACATCAGTGTTCCAAATCTGTCCAGGAATACATTATTCAAATTTAGTTCATTAGAAAAGTCATTCCAGCCGACACTTAAGTCCACCTAAAACTTGGAGAACAGCCCTAATGACATTATGTTTCATTGTAATTCTCTGCTCCTGCAGTGTGGATATTGTACCCATTTACTATAATTCATAATGATAAATATATCCCCCAAATATAAAGGGAGGCATGGGAAGTTAAGTGTCTTTTCATAGAGTCACTCTCGGAAAAGAAGTTTGTAATGTTTTAAAAAGTAGCTCCGCTATCTTTCTGGTCATTTGAAAACGCTTAATGATACAGACACTATTAGCGAGATGAGCCCCCTCCTCCTGCCACTAAAATAAATAAATAAAATGTCCTTGTTATTGTTTTTCCTTCTACAACAATTTAATCATCATTATTTCCAGTATGATCTCTTCTCTATTCTAGGATGCGGCGTGTACTTTATATCAGCCTCTTATATAACTGCATGACAAATCAATCAGAAAATTGTTGTTTTGATTGTTTTGACCGATGGCCACCTTGAGCCCTGGAGGATCCAAACAACTAAATAGCTACAACACACCGTAAAAATAGGTGAAATAGAAAAGCAGGAATCTCCAACTGCAGCAACACGGCTTTAGGTATGTTTGTATTTCACTGCTGTAATGTTATTTCAAGCTTGTAATCTTACTATTTTAGTTTTTATAGTTTTGTAAAAACACCAGTTGAGGTTCCCCATTGACCTTGAGTCGCTGTGCAACTTATTGAGGTATTATAGGTGTTTTCTCACTGCAAAACTATCTATTTTAAGACAAATACACCCAAAGCTATACATCCTGCCTCGAGGATTAGCCAGGCTTATGCTGTGGAATGCTTACCAGAGACAATGCATGATCCATCTGTCTGCAGAGGAAGTCGTCACCTTTCCCTGAACTAATCTCACATGGCTGCAACAACAAGTCTCAGTTCACCTGTTGATGGAAGGCTGGAGGCAGATTTTACCCCTGAGTCGAACATCATCTCCACTCCATTCACCAAGGACCAGCAAAGGAGATTTCACATGGTGCGTGCAGCCCCTAAGGCATAATTTAGAAAAACCATGAAGGTTTTTTTTTTTTTTTTTTTTTAAACTGAGTAATATACGGTTATGTGCATCTGTATTCTTGTTTGGTTTGACTTCTCTTGTCCTCTAAATCCAAAAAGCAGACGTACTTAAAAGCAGACATAAAAAATAATTTATAAAATCCTTTCATATGAGCTTCTTATTTTGTGTTGGCTCAACTCTATGCGTGACCTATGAGAACCAAAACATTTTCAAATTGAACTCTGGCCATTCAACAACAGCTATGGGACTAATTTCCATTTTCTCTGCCTGCAGTGAGAAAAAAAAAATACAGCTGCTGACGATTCTCAAGGTGACAAATTGCACGGAAAAGGATGCATTTGTTTCTTTCTGAGCCTGAACTGGGGATGAAATGTGAAAAATATCTATTATCTGGACAGAAGAGCAATGCCAGTAAATTTGAACTGTAGACACTTGTGCATACATACACAACATGTAAAGTGCTGAATTTATTGTGTATAAGTTATGACTACACAAGACAGTTCTGTCTTTGGTGGGTTTATGAAAAACATCAGATTTAGTCTGAGCTTCACAACAATATAGCATCTTCTTTATTTGATTATCAATAAAGAAAATAATATGTATACTCAAAAGCTGACTGATATTGCAGTTTAAGTGTTTTACCATATTATCTGAAGGATTTAATGCTCCTTTGTGGAACATGAAAAATTCAGATAAAACAAAACAAGAAAAAAACTGCCAAAAAATGCCAAAATGAAGACATATTCAGATCATGCCATATGCCAAATGCCATAATATAGTAGAAATTCTCTATTGCAGGACTGCAGAATCTTCTGCTGAAGATTCTTGTTTGGCTTCTTAGTGATAGAGAACCAGCGCTTATCATCATCAGTGCTGATCATTCACTGACAAGAAAGTCAGGTTAGTTTGACACTGACATTAGTGTTTGCTGTTCGCATATGTTTTATGTTCATTATGAAATGCCAGAGATTCAAATGCAAAAGGTCAGAACGGGACTTACTGGAAGTATACTGGAAGTGATCCAGTTGTGCAAGTGAAGCCACACTGGAGGGGAGATCAGCAGGCATCATAATGTTTGCACTGTCACACATCACAGTGTGAAATGCTCAGTGTGAACCTGTTGTTGTTTGCAAAGATAATGGGGCACCAGTGTCCATGTCATGTTGTGCGGTGTGGCAAACGGAAGCAGACCCCAAAATGCAGGACACACAGGTGGATGCAATGGAAGGTGGTTTATTAGTAATCAGGGCAAGAGGAAACAGCAGGGCACAGCAGGTGAAGCAAATGAAACTAATAACGGGGGAAGCAAAACTAAACACAAAGCACGGGGAACACAAGACTGTCAAAATAAAACAGGACGTGACCAGACAAACTACACGCAGACTTGAGACGGGGAAACCCAAGGGACTAGAAATAAAGTTTTTCCTTCCCATTGTCGCCAAGTGCTTGCTCATAGGGAGTTGTTTGATTGTTAGGGTTTACTCTGTATTACTGTAGGGTCTGTCTCTTATGGTATGTAGTGCCTTAAGGCAACTGTTGTGATTTAAAGCTATATACTGTAAATCAAACTGAATTGAACTGAATTGCCATCTTGGACAGACTGGACTTCCTATACAACCTGAATGGGCTGCAGGTACTGTCTCATACTACCAGTAGTGACAAAGCGGAAAAGTCGATCAGGAGGGATAAGGAAAGAGAGTGTTGGTCCATGGCCACCACCTTCAAAACCATTCCGTTTGTCTTTGTTGCCTCTCTTGTGTACCTGTTGTCACTTTCATTTGCACTGAAGCAGGTGCAATGGAGTCACAGGGGTGTATGCTTCCTAACTGAACAGACCGATATCCCTGTAGTCAGCTGACTTTCTGTTACACTCTGATGATCAAGTGTCCCCTTCATTTTTTTAATTGGTGTATATCTATGACAGTGTTGTTAGGTAATGTAGTTTGCATTACATTGTGTAGAAATAGCATTCCTTGCACATCTTAAAGTAACTATAGTTGTTAAGTGTTGTGTAGTCAAAGTGCAGAATGATATCCAGAACGATACAGTGAAAATACTCAGTAAAGTAACTCATTTGAGAAAACAGAAGCATTTTCACAAAGCTCAAAAACAGGACTGTTTTCTCTTAGCTTGTGAAAAGTTTTGTGATACATGGCTTTACAACAGATAATATGATGAATAATAAATGGAATCATGTATTCACACAAATCACTGAAATAATTTTCTGACTGTGTGCTTGGGTGTAAAACAGTGCAATATCAAAAGTCACACATAAACACAAACTCATTTGATTGCTAGGATTGGCAGGGTATGAGTCTGCTCTGTTGTGGCCCATCAGTCTTTTACAGAAATGGTCTTAGGTTGTCACCATACAGTGTAACAGATAATAGTATTACTGTTATTGCATTGTTGCTGCCTGCGTTGGCCCAGTTGGTGTTTATTTTCCTAACACTCCATGTCCACAGACGATGGCAGCGATCCATCCTGACAGCCAGAGGCTGAGCGACAGATTCCACACAAGAGGGAACCCCAAGGTAATCATTTGCATTTGTTTTTTATTGCAATCATTAGTGCTCCCCTGCTGGGCCTCGGCACAAGTCTGTGTGACAGACCCCATGTTTTATCCGAGAGTCAGGGGAGGTATGTTGCTGGGAGCGAGCCGAAGAGTACAGTACACTGTACTGATAAATAAAACAAGCTGGCTACCATGCATCATGGAGACGCTGACATCTGCGTATCCCTATGTGCGCTTTGTAGAGCTGGAATAATGCAGAATTTTCAATATATGAGAATCTGTGATTAAAAATGCAGAGGGTATCAATTATCATTCTAACTTGTACTGGCAATTTTCTCTTTGGCTCATCACAAGCTAGTGCACCATATAGCTGAAACAGCTGACAAAAGCTGCGGAGACAAAAGACAGAGAAATCCTGGGCAGTGTCATGGCCGCCCTTGTCCTCCAATGGAGGCACGGAGAGATCACAAGTGTGGTGATCACAAGCTTGAATGGCAAACTCCATGGCTGTGCATCAGGATCCAAAGATCACCCCAAGTTCCTACTTTCTTTTAATTATCTCGGGGTCTTAAGGAGAATGGGGCAGCATGAAAAACACCGGGGGGGTTTTCAGCTTTATCGGGAGAGAAAAAAAAAAACCTGGATAGTTACACAGCTGTCACTCTAATGCACTAGTTAGAAAATGGCTTTCTGTTCACAAAGTGCTAGAGTCAAATAGCAGTTCTTTGTTATAGCGAGAAAAGCAGGTATTGCTCTGGGACTTAATAGTTGTTACCACTCCCTGTGACATCTAATTAACTGTGTTCCTGTAATTAAGCTTCTTCGGCTTGCATTAGCCAAATTTTCAGGTGTTTTCAGTGCAACTGAGTGCTTGTTGAAACTGATGGCAGACCAACTTTTGCATTTTCTTGACTTCTAGGACACTTAAATTTTTTTTCACCTTTGTCAAAATGCTTTCTACAGTAATATATTGGCCCGTGCAGCATATTCATTATAATGATGCCTTGCATGAATGTGCACTGTGCCACTAAGAGACCCCTGTGGGTGTTACAGTGGATGCAGGATCAATTGGCTTTGATGAAACAATGGCAGGGCCCAAGGTGAGGTGGAAGAAGCCTCCCACGCTAGAGCCAAACTAGACTTACTGCTACAGAATATTACACTCATTCAGCTCATTACGGAGGCAACTGGTGCTTTTCAGACCCCCTGTTTAGTTGTGTACCCCTGCTAGCAGCCCACACACACGCACACCGCTAATGGATGCCTGGGTCTCCCCAGTCTTTCTGTCTATGTCCTCCTTATCCGTGCCCCCACGGAGGAAGACTGCCCCTTCTCAGCATTGCTGCTGCTTCTCAATCAACGTGGCTCCAGCCTCCAAGACTCATTCCAATTTGGTGCCATCCCCCCCGATACCAGAGCAATTACTCTGTTCTGGCCGTCTACAACCCTCATCACACTGTATGCCACCAACTTGTCACTGAGCCAGCGCAATAAAAGAGAAGAACTATCACAGCCTTAGATGAGTAATATTAAGAAAAACATGTGGCATGCAGATCTATTGAAGGGCATTATATATCTCATTACCCATTATACTTACTGGTGTATTTGTTGAAAATGTTAGGTTGTTTTGGCCAATGTGGGAAGATTCAGTTTGGGACATTGTCCACAGTTGCCCATTCTCACTTGTAAAGCATTCAAAATAAAGAAAAAATAGGGACACACGGCATCCACTAGGTAGCTGTGAAACCCCCAGACTATTACCTGTGTTCTTCTCACATATTGCACCGATCAAAGATCGCACTCACTTTGCACTAGCGAGCGGGCAGGTTAAAGAGTGTTTCATCTCCCATCTAACTCAATTCAGCACGTGCATTGTCCTTTTAGCTCCTTTGGCTAATAACGAGAAAAGTTTTGGGCTGCAGTTCATGTGTGAAAACACCAGTCAATTGTTGTCAAAGAGGCAGACAAAAGACTTTGATCAGATCCTACACCCAAAGTACTTGTAGAAAGCTTATCTCTTTGTCAGGAGTGGTACGCGGAGGTCTCCACAATGGAAAGATGCCAGGGGTAGACAAGATTTGTGCTGAAGTAATGAGGGCTTTGGATATCAAGGTGTCATGGCAGATACTTTTCTCAAATGACACTGAGATTTCAGGAACAGTGGTGTTAGACCCAAAGGTCAGGGTGGTGGTCTAAAGAAAGACCCACAGGCTAAGATCTGCTCACACAGCCTCTTTGGAGACAGTAAGTGGCAGTCGACGCAACTCTGAGTGATTGTTGATGTGGATTCATCCATATCTCAGACAAGTGGACTAGCCCCCCCCCCCATGTACATTAACACAGTCCTGTAAGGCAGTTGACAGATGCATTCTTGCAAATTCAAAGTAGAGGTTAGTCTCCAACACAGAGGAACATTGTACTATGAAACATTTAATCTATTTATGGACATATCACAAGATCTGCAGAGGATCCAGGAGTCTTATGTGCCTTGATGTAACACATCTTTAGAGATGTTCTTTTCATTCATACAGTGGACTGAGCAAAAGTTTCAGAATATACAAGTGGAAAAGTTAATGTATCCAAGGGTCTTCTTCAGTAGTGAGGGTAAAACTGTGACTTGCAACATCTGCAATTCTCTGATGAAGTAACATGAGTAATGTACAGTGTGGCGATAAATAGAGCTGTCCAAAAAAGAAAAAAAAAAAATCTTGATTTAACTATCAGTCCTTGTCTGAGTAAAGTTATATTTTGGGATCAAAAGAAACTGATGGCGATGGTGTTTCCTCACTACTTTAAGTCTTTTTGACAGTGTGACAAGCTCAGCAGTCCAGGGAAATATCAATCAGATAGTCTGTAATCTGTTTTTCTATACTGAGGACGGCTTTTTTTGGGGTTCCTGGGCACCTCCTGTTGGATCTACAACCATTATAATTTCATTGTAATTGTCCTACGACCAAGCATGAGAATCATGGATAACTGCACATACCACAGATTTCATCTTTTTTCCTCTCCCCTTTGCACTTTTGAACAGCATAACTATCAGAATTTCAGTGATTTGTATAAAAAAAAATGTTGGTTCAAATGGTAATAAATGCCTTCAGGCTGCATTAGCAGGCCTTTAACACCACTCAACACTGTGTGGCAACTCAAATGCTCAGACGGAGAGCTCCTATAAATTTACATCAGTTATTGTTGTTGTTCCTCTGTAGCCATGCATGCTGTAGCCTATATTTAGCACACTTTTTCTGAAATGCAACTATATATTAGTCAGTCCCACCATAGAAATCCTTGACCTATTCCAGCAGAGAAATCCAATGCTACTGGCTGCATTTTTGAGTTTTCAACAACTCAATATGTCATAACTCATAAGGAAAAAGGGTTAATTACATTTTTTGACCTGAACTCTCTCTCCCATTCCTTCCAAGCTGGCTTTGCCTTACACACCCACGCACAAGCCACAGCAAGCATCCCCTCTTCTGTATGTCGGTCTTGAACATAATTAATCAGGAAGACAGCAAGCCAAAGATAAAAAACGACATTAGTCAAAAATTACTCTTGACCTTTCTCAGTTGCACAATAAGCCTCCCTTCTAGTTTTCAGTAAATCAACTCTAAGTGAGAGCACAGTCTGGAAGGTTCTCCCCACACATGATGGACCTTATTAAGAAGATACAGCGTCTTCCACTATCCAACCCGTTTACACCTTGTTTGCTTTGAAATTTTTATTTTTGAGTTCAAAGGAACAGTGTAATATTTGGCTTTCTGAAAGTGAGACTTTAAGCCTGTCCACCCACCCACCCACCGAAACAGTAGGTTAAGCTACAATTGAAAACTCATTGGCATCATCTCTGCCTTAATCTTGCAATAACCTGGTTTGCCATTTGTTTCTTGATGAGTGCAGACTATTGCCATCTATAGCCCTTTGCTGTCATGTTTTCACTTTATGTGCTTCCCAAGAATCAAGACTTTGTCCATCCGATTTTGCTGCTCAGTTTAATCAGTTTAACATGGATTATCTAAAATCTCTGGTTCTTTAAGTCAATGTCAGGACATTACATTCAGGACATTGTCTAGAGTTGCTTTTTCTAACTTCACTGTAGGACAGGTCAGTGATACTGTACCTACAGTAGTAGCTATCTTTGCTTTTCTCTTCAGCAATCTGACATCACAGGCCCTTTGTACTAGGGAGAAAGGCAGTTAAAAACAGCCTGGGTATAAGTAAGCCAGTTAGGCTTCAGTCACACAGGCCTAGACACAGAAAATCCAGACTGCTCACTCTTAAAGTAAAAGTTGTCTTATTGTTGCAAACAACACATTTCAAAAGACAAAAGTTTTTCTTTGAAGGTGAAAAGTCTCTATTTCCAGTTTGCAACGCACACGTCACAGTTTCACTTATGCTTAACAAGTAGTTGGTGATTGTTTGCACAGCATCTTCCACACAAACTGTATGACCTCACCAAACTCCTAACAACCAAAGCAATTGCAAGGAGGTTTTCACTGTACATCCCTTTGTGGCCAACTGGTCGGACAATTCACATTTTTTTCCTAGCAACCAGTGGTTACCTGGTCACCGACTGGTTTCCAGGGTTGCGTGACTGCGGATTTAGCAATCAGTTTCACAGTGACTGGCAGCAACTTCAAGGAAGCACTTACAACAAGGGAATGCTCATTTTTCTATAGCAACTAGTCGTTGCGAGGGAGTTGCCAGCTGGTGTTTCGAAGACAAAAACATTTGCATTGCTGTAAAACTGAAACTATGGCCATAGATTTTAGATTTACTATGCATGTTCTTTACAGTGTCCTCATATAGCAATACTCAACTTTGTCATGCTTGCACAGCTGCGGAGTGATGAGATATTTTTTGAAGACAACCAAAATTTTGACCCGCGGTGTAGCTGGGGGCTGCGGTCCGGTGTCAATCAGCCAGCTGCTTATTCTGTTCTACTGTTGTCAGGAGGGCTGCTCTGGTCCGCCAGAGTCAGTGACAGCAACGAAGGTGATGCCGATTCATAGAGTCTGTTGAAAGCTCATTGTGCTTCCTAGTTCCACCAAAAGGGAATCTTAGGAGAAGTGAGACATGTTAGTGGTAGTATGACCTTGCTGTTGTACCTAATAAAGTCGTAGTAAAAGTTGCCAATCCCCAGAAAATGTTGCAGCTGTTTGCGATTGGGTGATTCTGGCCAATATATCACTGCTTGGACCTTAGCTTGGTCTGCCCTCACCTGTCTGTTCTCAATAACAAATTCCAGGAAAGGTTCTGTCTGCATGAAATTCCCCATTTCTCTTCTTTCACTAACACTTTGTTTTTTAACAGTCTTTGGAGTACCTGTTGGATGTGCTGCTGGTGTTCTATGAGGTTCTTGGAGAATATGAGTATGTAATCAAGGCAGAGAAAGATGAAATATTAAGGAAGTCCAGGGGCACGTCAATCACCAATGCTTGGAATACTGCTGGGATGTTGGTAAGGCTGAAAAGCATGATGAAATATTCAAAATGCCCAAGATGGGTGTTAAAGGTAGTCATCCACTCGTCTCCCTCCTTGATATGAACGAGGTGGTGTGGGTTCCAGAGGTCCAATTTGGGAAAGATAGAGCCTCCCTATAACAGTTCAAAAGCTGAGGAGAGTAAAGCCAGAGGTCACTTCATTCAAACCTCAGCAATCGATGCATGTGCGTAATGACTTATCTTTCTTTTCCACAAAGAAGAATCCTGCTCCCACCAGTGACAAAGATGGCTGGATAATGCCTACTGCTAATGGATCTTATGTGTATTGCTCCATGGCCTCTTGCTTGGGTCTAGAGAGACTATAAAGATGGCTTGTAGGCAAAGAAGAACCGTATAGGAGGTCTATGGCGCAGTCTTAAGGTTGGTTGGTGGTGGTGGTGGTGTTTGTGTGTGTGGGGGGGGGGCAACCAAATCTTCTTTGAGGCCATGGTATTCTGGAGGCACTGCTGCACAATCCAGTGGCTCAAACTTAGTCTGAGGAGAAATCTCACCGGGAGGAAAGGCAGAATGTAAACACATTTAACGGCAATACGGACTCCAGCCAGTTATTTTCTGGCAGGTCCAGTTAATAGAAGTGTTATGCACTAAAAGTCAAGGAAAACCTAAAATTAATGGTGCACAGACTAAGGTGTTCACTGTGATTTCCGGGAATTACCAGGAGCACAGGAACAGTCCCTGGGCGATTTGTCCGAGAGTGTTGCCATTGAAGGCAGTGACTTGAAGGGGGATCGGAAGTTCCTCCAGCGCGACTTCCAGACAGATTGTGACTCCTTCTTCTAGAAAGCTTTGCTCGGCACCAGAGTCAACTAAGGCTTGAATAAAAAATGAGTTTCTTTTATTTTGAATAGAAGCTGAAACAGTTAGTCTTGGTGGAAAGGTAATGAAGTTAGTTTTGCCCACTAGTATCCTCACCTGTACTGCTGGGCCTCCTCTTTTAGCAGCTCAGAGCAAGCCACAGCATAATGACTTTTTTGTTTACAAAACAGGCACTCACCAAGCATATTCATACTCTGCAACCCAAAGTGAGTGATGTGAGATCTGTCCAATTCCATCAATTCAGATGGAAACTCTCCAGAGGCAGATATATCTCCTTTAGCTGTTTGCTGTGCAACATTTCCTGTGCGGAGGCGTCGTGCACCCAGGCCTGCCAGGAACTGTAGTTCTTTGAGACACGGCGCTCCCAGATATGATCATCAGCTTTAATACATAGATTGACAAGAACATTCAGAGAGGCAGGCATTTATTATATGTGTCACCACGTTGGCACTGAAGTCCTTTTCAAACACACCTTTTTAACTTTTTCAAAAAAAAAGTCTCAAAAGAAATATTTGCATTGGTGGCCAAAACAGCTTGAGCCCACTGGAGTGCGCTGCCTCTAAGAAGGTTAACAAGACAGGCGATCTTTGCCTCATCCGAAGCGTGTATTCTGCAGAGCTGTCTAAAAACTAGTAAACAAGAAAGTGCAAGAAAGTCTCTGGAGCTTGAAAAAAGGCGAGTGGACTTCTTTTCGATTCCTCAAGACGTCTCATCCGAAAGAAGTCCAGTCGCCTTTTTCAAGCTCCAGAGACTACTATGACCTGGATGACTGAGAACCTACATAGACATTGTGCAAGAAATCTACGGCATTTTTCCCACTCCTTGGAAAAGACTTTAGGGGTTGTTATGAATCCTTCTGTTCTATCTACCAAGTGGGAATGAGGGCATTTTGGCAGGAAGAAAAGGTGGAGAAGCAGGTGGGTGCCCCTGGAGAGAAGAAACGGTTTCTGGTTTTAATTGAAGGCTCTGGAGCATCCTGTCAATCATAGAGGTGGTGCAGAGCCTTGCCATGCTCTGCGAGAAGCAACCCTTTGAAGGAGAGGGCCTTTTTAACCATATCTGCATCTTTCCTTTGGCCAGACCCATCTGTCACAGTTGTATTGGAAACCTGGACACAGTGGTAGGGTTGAGAACAAAAGTTCATTGAACAATCTCTTTCAAAAGCGATGATGGAGGCAGCTTCTTCTTTGGCGTGGGCCTCTGGACACAGAAAGACGAAGGTGAGTACCACTATGATTACCACGAGCAAAGGTTTAGAGCCAAGCTTGCTATACAGTATGCGGTGCAACATTCGGCGACTGAGAAGATGCTCCAGCCTTTTGTAGTGAGAAGAGAACTAGGCCAACAGCCCACAGGTGAGTGATTTGACACGTAGCTCATGTTTGTGACCAATGGGCTGGAGACGTCAGGTTTGCTTCGCCTTTAGAACACATAAACACATGCACAGACACACTCACACCAAATCGAAGAGGGAGGAAGAGAACCCAAGAAAAGAGTGCGAGAGGGAGAGAGAAAAGGAGGACTGGGGACCATGACAGATTTGTAGTATTTGAGTCAAATGGTGGTTCTTCAATACTTTGCAGAACTGGCTGTCACAATGGAGCCCTACTACGCTTTTTTTTTTTTTAATTAAATGGTTTAAATAAATAGAAAACTCCAATTTCTCTCTCTCACATTTTTGGTATTAGATCTTTTCTTATTAAAAGATGTTAATTCTTTACTATTCATATTTTACTTCCACTTGATTTAAGGCAAAATAGTAAAGCAGAATGATGTCAGTCCCAGAGTGAACAGAGAGGGAGTTTAATAATACCAGATCAGACAATAGGTCTCCCTAAACATGTCTGAATAATAACTAATTCCCTGGAAATGTCAGGACAATAAGGCAGCAGCTGTTTGAAAAGGCTGGCTAAATAGGAACATGTCATCCTGGGGGATTATTTGTAAGGCCTTAATATAAAGTATGGTGGAAAATTTGTGACCAGCAAGCTGCTTTATTTCCAATATGCCTATATAATACTGAGAGTATGCTGTAGCTGTAACTGATAGAAACAGTTCTAAACATGACAGTGAACTGACAACAACATTTTGCAAAGTGATTGTGTCTCATCTTGTCAGATGTCCTACAGATATCTTTATTTTATATTTAGCTTCAAATCCAAGGTGAACATTCACGTTTGTCTTCTCATACTTGAAAAAGAAAGAGAAATTTGTCCTGCGCCATAATGTGAGGTGTCAATCTGACTTCGCACTGAGCAGATCTATTGAAAATGAACTGCAAATGTTAGAAAATGCGACTTTGACATTAATCCAGGATGATTTCCTGAGGATCAGGATGCATTTATGGCTCGGAATTCACATTGTTGCCTGACTATAAAACTCAATCAAATGTAGAAGTTTAGACAGGCGTCGTTGAAACTGTTTTTAGCACAGCAAGTGCCTCCACGAGCAGTTGAAAGGTTTTCTCTGGGATAGCATCATAATATTCGCATGTAGGTGCTTCTTATTTTTACTTTGGTATCCAAGTGGAGATTTCTCACTGCAATACGACATCATTTTGTGAATATACATTAACTTCCTCGCCAAGAGTTAGATGAGAAGATTATTATTTCTGTGAAATTAAAATAATAATAATAAAAAAGATCTACTAGCACCTACAAAAATTAACAGTTTACTTTTATGGAGTGTGATTGATAGATAGATAGATAGATAGATAGATAGATAGATAGATAGATAGATAGATAGAAAGGAAATTAACATTTTGTGATGTGGTTTCCAGTCTGCAGTGGCGTTTACCCACCGCTGCTATTATGATTCACTGGGGGAAATCAATCAGGAAAGCTTAATCGCCCCTTTGAAGAATACAAGTCACACGCATTGATGCACCGTGCTGCTATCGCCACCATTGTAATGTTTACCTCTGAGGTGTCTTCATCACCATGTTGTGTAACAGGTGTTGTTTGTAATGGATTAATTACAATTCTCCGGAGAGGGGGAAACTGTAAGGCAAAAATGGAATTATCATAATTAAGCCATCCTTTTTCAATCGATATGAAAAGGGCAAAATGCAGAATTTATTACTCAGATGCAGATGAAATGGAAATACCTTGCTGCTGACTGCCACATGCGAGTGTTAGGGAAGATGTAAACATGTAAATATGTTGTTATGCAACCATAAACACATGACAGGTTGGTATTTTTTCAAAGTTTATCACTCTTATCTTGCCACCTTCTCAGCACCTTCAGTAAATAAATTATTATACTGTATTACTGATTGCCCTGTGTGTGTGAATTTTATACTGGAATCATTCTATTATATTGGTTATGTCTCTTTTCAAGTAATCCTATTACTGCACAGCCCTTATTCCCACAACTCCAAGGACTTTGCTACCTTGTTAAGTCTCTGCTGCCTTGTCTTTGCCTAGTCTTTCACTGCGTCTCTCTCTGTATATCTTGACTGTAGAAACTGAAGTTTCTGTTTGATTCATTCATTTGACTCAACTTGTCATTTTTCATTTTCGTCTATTTTACCTGTATATACATTATCTGTGTATATATGTGTGTGTGTGCACTTGGACTGACTTTCAGTTGTATCCAATTTTGTCTTTGCGTAGTGACAATAAAGCCGATCCTTGAACCCTAGTCCCTAGTCCACATTTACTGTAGATTGAAAAGACTGTTGGTAGCTTTAACCATTGCTTCTGTCCTTCCTGTTTCCCGTAAGGCTTCAGAGATCTTTTTTTCCATAGTGGCACTCTTTTTATTATGAAGGTCTTTTTTCTTGAAAGCCTTTTCGTCACTGCGTAAACCCTTATGTTTTGCTTCAGCTGATATTTAAAGTCTGTATATCAAACCAAAACAAAATGAACCTGACACCCAAACAGCCGTTGCATCCTATGGGAGCTGTTCGCACAGTAGGCGCTTTGGCAGCAATCTCCCAGTTTTTACAACAATCCCTAAAACTGCTCGGAAGTGTTTAACACACTCCAAACATCTCCAAGCGCTAAAATCACTTTGTCTCCTCTGTTGCTCTCTGCAGTGCTCTCTGTCTCTCGCTTGCTCTAAGCCAAATTCCCTGCATTGAATCTTTCAGTCACTCGAGTGAAATCAAGTGCTCCATCTTCACATGCATCCACAGCAGCTAATCAGAGCCAGATCAGACAGCTGGGGTTGAGCGTGTCATTAGCACTATAGCTGTGTTTACATGCAATAATCACATTATTGTCCTCACTTTGATTGTGTGAATAGACCCATTAAGTTGTAGATAGATAGATAGATACTTATATCAATCCCACAAGATATTTATTTACAAGAAAGATGCATGTTAATAATTGCATGTTAATTAAATCTAGCACCCTGTAATTGATTAAATGCATTAACTGTCTACTTGCAATAGGAGTGACATACGTAATGTAAATTGTTTTCAGCCCCCCAGTCTTACTCACGGGCATGTAGTTTTTGCGCATTATCTAGGGCTTTGTGAATTCTCAGACAGGTCCAGAGACATTTTACCATCCACCAGATGATTCAGGTTCATCCGGTCAGTTCTGGGATATCAGCTGCTTCTTTCCCACCAATCCAGTGCAACAGAGATGGAAGACATTTTGTTTATATTGGACAAAAAATACACAAATAGTCTTGTATTGTGCATGGTATGTAACTTTAATGTATCTGCTTGGAGGCCTGTGGGAGACATTTGTTTTATAGTCTTTTTTTCAAATCCACGCTGACCAGGGCTTTTTTCTGTTTGGACTTTGCATGTTCTCCTCGTGCCAGCATGGGTTTTCTCCAGGTACTCTGGTTTTCTCCCACAGTCCAAAAACATGCACTTATTGTGATTAGGTTAACTGGTCATTTTAAATTGCCCATAGTTGTGAATGGTTGTCTGTCTCTCTGTGTTAGCCCTGTGACCGGCTGGCGACCTCTCACCCTATGACAGCTGGGATAGGCTCCACTGAAAAGGAGAAACAGGAAAAGATGGGTGGTTATGGTTGTTTTTTAATACGATTGCACACATTTAATAAACAAATCCGTCTTATGTTTCTTTCTCTTACTAATAATATTTAGTTCCAAAGAACTGGTTAGCTGGGTGAGAGGGCTTTTCATGCAAGACAAATGGAAAATGGATGATTCAAGCAATGGACTGAAAGCAGGGGAGATAGCATTATGAAACATGCTAAAGAATCTTGTTTTTTTAAATGTGATCATATTTAGTGTTTGTAAAAACTGTTGTCAATGAATAAACCTGAAAAAAAGAATTAGTTTATCTCTATATTGTGTGTTAATTGTTGGGTGAGGTCAGTTCAATAAGAGGAGATCATTTTAAAGGAAGTGGACATGATTTGTTGAAATGCAGAGTTTGAGTAATCAACTATTTGGTGATTAGACTCCATTGAAGCTGGACACTGGTGGAGATGAAGCATGTGGAGAGCTGGACGAGGATCTCTTTCTGTGCAGGATGAGGTGGACACGGTGCAGAGGCGGGGTCACACAAATGAGTCTGAAAGGCAGAATGAAAAACGAGCAGTGAAATTTAAGGCACACGGGACAGAGGCTGATTGGCTCGCAGAAAGTGGGCAAGAAAATGATTGGAGCGCTGCGAGTGAAAGTGATGAGAAGATTAGACCAGCGGCCTGAAACACAGGAATGCAGGCAGATGAGTAAATACAGATTTTCCTCATTGTGTTTTTGTTTAGCTGGCCTCATTCTGAGTTGAGCCCTGTTTAGTAGCTGCTTTTCTGGATTTCCTTGTACTATCTTGGATTTTATTGATGCTGTTACATTTTTTTCATTCATTTAAAATCAAAACATTACTTACTACACCTGTGTCCTTCTGCTGATTTTAAATACGAAGATCTTTCTCAGAAGGTCGTTTGTCATTTGGAAGTTGAAGAAACTACGTGGAGCAATAGAAAGAATCACAACATAGTCAGTGCAACGCAATTGCTTCCAACTTAAAGAGTCATGTGATGAATGCAGACCTTTAAGTGACCCTGGTTTTGATGAGTGTTGTCTCAAAGCCATAGCTGCAGCTTACATAATCTAAAATATAATGAGACTTTTATTGAAAACCCATCCAGTGGTTTTTATTGCGACTTCATTCTTTTCATATACTGTATAATCAAGGTTGTCCAAAGTAACAATGGCTCGCAGTTGCACCCAGAGATCTTTTCACTGAGTCCACGAAGCACTGAAACTCCACAATACGTGAATTCTGAAAACTCATATTAGCCAATCACTCTATAAGCCCTTCCCAGCCAGCTTCAATTTGATAATAAATAAAACATGAAATTAGCAGTAGATATTATTCTGCTGGGATTTTTCAGTATGAAATTGAAACACACACACACACACACACACACAATCCCACGCCCACACCCAAGTGCACAGATTGCCCCGACCTAAAACATAAATGTTACATAACAGCAAATGAATGCATTATAGAACTCTGAGGCAAAAACTCTCCAGAGTGAGCCAGAGATTTGTCTGATATAATGTATCAGGAGACATATTACCTCAGGGACTGTCGCCCTACCAGGCCAGCAATGATAAATAATGCAACAAAAATACATCATCATGATGTTTCTCTTTATCCAACATGTGTAGCTGTCAACTTTGATCAATAAGAACGCACTAAAGGCGATGGTATATAAACACAGTCTTTTTTATGTTTATGCATTCTGTTGAACCCAGAAACACTACGAATGAGACATTTTAATGCAAGATATTCCAGCCCTTAAGGCCCAGATCTTTGAGGCTGACCTGGGGAGTGTTGTACAGCAAGAATATAGTTATGAAGGATGCTGAGAGAGACACGAGCTGAGCAGTCTTTATTGCACAATGATATTCTCTGAGGTTCCTCCAGTGAGACTTTCAAAATAGCAATTTAGCTAAAGTATGCTTCACAGTCGCTATAAGTCCACTTTCAGAACTGCTGTATACCTGCAGTACAGACAATGCAATAAGACGGAAATTTGAAATTCAAATTTCCTTTCTCTCATCTCCCACTGATGTAATAGTGATCTAAGGACCCACCGATCAATTTTGACTGTCAGATCAAAAAGGTCTTCATTTGCATCGGCTCGTGTGAATTTTCATCTCACACGTGGAGTTTTCATTGCTGCTGAACATGATGAGATGTCAGCATAATTAAAACAGTTTGGTGTTCCTGAAAAGGATCCATATGTGTCTTGTTTCAAATGAATTGTTGCTGAAGGCTTAAACGTCAAAGATGTGGAAGAGTGACATTTACCCTGCTGTTATTACGGGTGGTGGGCTCTCCTGGGGTCCAGTTTCTCTTTTATATCCCTAAAACATCCCTAAAATATATATTTAGCTTCTCTCTTTTTTTTTCAGCTTGGCACATCATGTCATTTACTTATTTCAGTAAGAACTGCTCCGATTGCTATGATTAAATCTCCAGCATTAAAAATTAAATGTTAAATATAATGGATTTGCAACTACCCTCTATCTGTGATTGGTGCTGACGTGTATATATATACATATGTACAGACCCAGCAATTTTAATTTTCTTAAGAAAACAGGCTCTGGTAATAACTGCCATTGTATGTGGAGAAGATATTCTAGGGCTGTCTCTTCCCAACCATCTACCCACCGATTTAGTTTTGTTGTTTTGGTTTGGTTTTTTTTTTTGTGCATTTTCAAATTATTTATATGAAAAAACCCTTTTGTTTTAGTGTTGATTAATTGGAAAACTACGCTGGTGAATCAAAGTGTGATAAAGAGCAAAAATGTGACAAAGCAAAGGAATAAATTATAAGGAGAAAAATAGCAGCAGATGAAAACATCAGATCTGTGTGGAGCGATGAAGAGGCTATAACATCCTTCAAATTAGGACACGACGCAAACATAAATCCTTAATGTTTTTTCGTCATCTGTGCGTTGCTCTTGTGGAAAATTAATACAACTGTTTATCTCAAGGAATCAAGCCCCAGTTATTGGTGTGATAGTAGTGGATGAAAATGCAAATTAATGCAAAACTGAGTGTAACACCTTAAACACCACAAAGACACACCTATGAACAAACCTCTGGAAAAAGAAGAAAGTTTGACCCAGGACTAGCTTCTTAAATAGCTGCAGCCTTCTTTCAGCGTGCAATATTTTCACTCCCGCTGTACGAAACAGGCGCGTGTGATTAGCATCAGTGAGCTCAGCAGAACTCTCTGAGTTAGAATCCTGGCACCGTTAATAAAGACCAGAGAGAAAGATGAAACTAAAGACTCGACTGTACTCCTCCTGTGGTGTGGCCCTAGAGATCCGTGGTGCCCACGGCTCAGAGGACTTTCTCTGAGCCATCTTTTTGATGTAAAAGTCAAGAAGTGCTCTCTGTATTCCACAGGCAGCCCAGCTTCAGCCTGACCAGGCTGTAATAGCCTATGATCAGAGATCTATTACTCACTTCTTAGAAATGGGCTTAGGGAGCACAGTCATTTGCCATTTTAAATTGATCTGTTTCTGGTCCAATGAGACAACATCTCTCAATTTCAATTTCCATTGGCAATATATTACTATCAATATATTATTACAGTAATTTCCTAGGTTATTCTGAAGTCTTTGATTTGCATAAGTATATGCATTTCATTGCAGCACAGGGATGGGCCAGTGTTTGAAATGCATAATACAGAAGTGTGCAATGTGTCAGAGAGGACCATGGGACAGTGTTGAACTTCCTCTGGGCGAGCTCTCTCCCAGTTGTGTCCCTTCCTGCCCAAACACTTTAGCATCATCCACCCTTGGTCGGGACGGAGAAGCACAGAGGAGGATTTCGGATACGTTTGACTGAAGTAACAAATTAGATTAGTCTATTTATCTACTTGCTGTCCTTTCCTCATGCTTTACCTCCTCTCTTTTCTCAGCAGGAGGCCACCGTTGTGTCACTCCTGTCTCCTCTCCTGTTTCCCTTCAGACAAAACTGTCCACACCGATCAGCCTCACCACTGCTCAATGCAAGACAGAGCGGATATAAGAAATCACAGAGGGAGAGATTAGCATCTTGTGGCCAGATCATGAATATATTCAACGTGCAGCAAAAAGACTGTGACCCAGCTGTTACAGGAACATTTCATACTACCACCTTCCACATGTGAGGAAATAATTGTGTGAATGAAAGCAATGCATATTATATTTCATTTCCCTTTTTCCTTTCTACTCTGGCAGCTGTGGACTTTCATTTGATGGAGCTAAAAACCACTGTAATAATCCAGCATTTTGCTGCATAAAGGTAATGTTCTCATTTTGGCTGAGCTCTGTCAATATTCTCACAAGACTATTATAATGTACAACAACTGAGTAGCAGGTGTGTACTCCAATAAAGCCACATTTTACTTTTATTTCATACAGCAGAAATGCTTACTGAAGCGTCTTGAAATTGTGGAAGCTAAATTTATGTAGATAGGCTGTCCCGGGGTTACGTTGTAGCTATGTGATTGAATTTCCTGACAAAATGTTATTGTTAAGGTATAGGAAAATAAACTTTTTTTTCATTCCTGCCACGCTGTGCCAAACTGTAGAGGCAGTCCAGTAATTCAAGCTCCATAAAAAGCAAAAAAAAGTGCAAATTGTCATAGCTTTGCCTCAGGATTTTAGTAAAGTGTATAAAACAAACTGTAAGTAAAAGAAGAAACCTAAACCCTGTCAGCTGTGTTATGTTGTTCCCAAGCGCAATACCTTTATTTGATACTCCTCTCACTCCCATCTCCACTGGACTATGATATCATATACATAGCTTAATATGAGAACATTTATTCAAGTGAATTTTAGCAAATTATAACTTTTAAATGTACTGTATGGCATTAGAAGTGGTTTAGAGTGGGTAGTAGCCAGGGGTTAAAGTGGGCCAGAGTCATCTGCAACGGTGTTCCGGCATCTTCAAGTAATGAGTGATTATATTTGATGGGCAGACTACTGTAGAATGGCTTCATATTTTATGTACTGCAGCCTGACGTTGCTTCCAGTGATGGCATGGTGATATTTGCGCTGTAATAAGAAAATAATGACATCCCATGGCCATCTAACACCTTTAACACATCCCCTTTTTCTTCTTATCCCTGTGATGCCTTCATGGGGCAGACTTAATAAAGTTGCATTTGCTGTAATTAGCATGTAGCTAGCTACTGAAGAGGAGCGAGCACAAACGTGATAAATTGTGGTGTTTGAAGGTTGCATGAAAATGCTAGGCAGTTTTTTGCAGGCCAAAGTGGTTAGTATTGGTTAATATGCAGTATTGTGATGACAGTGATCAACAATGCTGGGATGGTATAGGGCAGGTTACAGTGTTCAATGTAAGGTTAAATCAAGGGTAGCAGACATAAATTAAAATTTAAGGGGAGGATGCTGATTCAGCCTTTTGTACTAGCTTTATAGTGTCTGGTGGCTGGAAATCACCTATATAGCATCTGCTTACATCTTTGAATTCAGTTAGCTAAATCCACAAAGATCACTAAAAGTTGCAGCAGCACAGGTCAGAGCATCACAATTTGTATCCAAAGAAAAATCTGCTGGAGCTCACAAAACAAACTCCCATGTGACTTTTTTCTAAGTAATTCTTTTTCCCATGCTGCACCGCTACAACCAATCTTAGGTTTCCCCCAACTGCCAAACTCCCTTTTAACCCCCAGTTGTGGCACATTCTTCCATTTAACACCTTTGGTTTAATACTCGTCTAGCAGCATATATCCTTCCCATAAATCATGTGCATCTTGGCTGTGGCTCAGGTCGAAGTTACTGAGACCCAAACGCTCTCCCCGATGTCCCCTCAGCACATGAGTGTGCGATAGTTAAAGTGCTGCAAGTTTATAATTAATAGCTTTGCAATACGGTCTACTGTAGGTGAATTTGGCTTTTGGTGAGGCCAGATGACTCATGTCAATTAGTTAAACTACAGGCGTAAAGGCCTGTAATTTCCCACTTCTAAATTCAGACAAAATTGGGGCTATTGTATATTGTATCATTTGGCCTCAGAAATATGATGTCTAACAAGATACTTACTCTGAATGGCATTATCGTGGCCACCATGAGGAAACTAGGAGTCATTTTCGACCAGCATATGTCATTCAACACACACATTACACAAACGGGAGGCAGAGCCCCAGTTTGGAGACAGAAACCCTCTCTAGTTAAAACTTTCCTTTTTGATAAACCTTATTGTTAGAGCTGGAACAGGTGACCCTTGAACCTTAGTAGATAACGCTGCTGGGGAACTTCCCACGATGCACTGAACAGTTTTTCTCCATCACTCTTGATTGGTTTATCACACACTGTGTGCATACTGCTCACTTTTGTCTTTTCTCTCCCATCATTAGTGTTTTGTCCTTGTTCTCTTTGCTCTCCTTTTCTTTCTCCTCAGCCAGTCAGTGCAGATGGCCGGCCTTCTCAGAGTCTGCCAGAGAGCGCTTCCTGTTAAAATGGTGTTCTTCCCTGCCACATCACCAACTGCTTGCTGGGATCATCTGATTGTTGGGACTTTCTCTCTGATGTTGTGTATAAGTGCCTTTAGACAACTGTTGTCGTGAATTGGTGTTATATAAATCAGACTAAATAGAAATGAACTGAAGACTAGAACGGTGCTACAATCTGGAAATGAATAGAAGATAAGAATTTATTGTTATTCACCAACAAATTCAAAATAATGTTTAATCAACTTAAACAAATGCATCATCTATAAATTTAACAGTAGCTGGATTTTAAAAGTAACAAAATAACTTGTTATTGCTGTATTGCAACAACAAAAACAATCAGAGTACTATAATGTATTATCTTGTAACACATTATTCCAAAAACTGGTGCCAATTTTGTGTCTCCTTTTTCCTGTTTTCTCTCTTAGTAATTCCTTGGCACCTATTTTTTTCCCTTCAACTCTTTTACACATTTTGAGTAACAGCAAATATTAACTTTACTTCAAAGAGAGGCTGTGGGGGAAGGGACCCCTCCACTTATATCTCGCAGGCCTTTAAGGAATTCAAGTAATTGAAATATTATTCTGATGAACCTGTTTCCTTACTCCTTTTGATTGTGACAGGATGTGAGGTGGGGGTTGGGGGCACCAGAGGTAGGAAGTCTGATTCCAGCGAGGACCAGCCCTGGCTGCCCTCTGGCCCTGATGTCAGTACACTGTGACAGTTCATGCCATGTAAAGGGATCCTCCACTCAGCAGCAGAGGGGGACTTGAGAGATAAGGTCTTATCTCACATTATACAACTAGACAACTTGTAGCAAACCTTATCAGTGCTATTGTATGTGCACCACAGTGTGTTGAGCTACAGTTTCGGGGTGTGTTAAGTCTAAATGAAATACGGCGACAATTATCTAGTCACCTGATATTAGAATTGGCAGCAGGATACTTAATGGAGCAAGTGCGGCAGAATTATGTTGTAGTTGTAAAGCCTTTGTGTGACATCCAGTGACTGTCACTGCTTCTGTTGACCTAATTCAATTTTCTTTTCAATTACCTGTAGTATATTACCATCACAGCCATTGGTATTGTAGTATAAATCACCCAACTGGACCCTGTGGCTATAGCAGACAGGCATCCCACTGGGTGATATAGAGCTGTGTCCTGTCTGGCCCCTGTCTCCCTTAAACATATTTTAGATTAAAGAAAAGAACACAAAACACTCATGACCCACATAGCAAGACTATGCCGCTGGGCCTTCATATGAGCTTAATGTATAATTACAGTGACTCAAGGTTAGACAGAAACAAAACTGATAGCTGAGAACAAAAAGCTCATTGAGTTCTGGGATCTGAGGATTATCATTTGGGGATGTGTAATTAAAAAGGCCTGTGTGCAATGTACTCCCAGTCTTAGTTCTTTGCTTCAATCTTCACATCGTTTCTCTCTTTACACCTAAGGGCTTGTGGCAGGTTCAATGAGGTGAATGTTGGTCACCGAGTGGAGGGGGGGGGCATTGACTGGCTTGTGTTACCACTGTCACCTCACTGTCCTACTGAGGTGAGACCATTGATTAATTCAAGAAGGAAGAACTGAGAGCAACCAGGTTTGAAAACACCCTTTAATCAATAGATTTATCCAGTATACATAATGTGTTAGAGGAATTAACTTTACTGGGGTAAGATGTGGGCACAGACCATAGCTAATACAGTGAGAAGATGCTAAACGAAATGTCACGCACTAGTACAGCCTTTTGAAAGGTCATGTGCATCAGAGAGGAAGGTGTTTTTACATTTTATTGACAGATCAAGTCAAGGTTAATAAGTTGACCCGCTATGTCTTTTAAGCAATGCAACCAGTATCCCAGGCATGAGTTGAGTCCAGCTTTCAAGTTCTTTAATACAAAAACATTTAGCCACACCTGCAATATCAGTTACAAAGTTACCTTTAATACCCCAAATTTGGGAAATTCTTCTTCTTTTTTTTTTTTTAACAGCCTTTAAACCATTTTAAACAAATATCTTAATATAACACACAAAATATCTGTTTGCTTGTTTGAAAACCTTAATAACACAATCAGGGGTTGAGCAACTAAATCTGGCAAACCGGTAAATCCTAACTCCCTTACTTATGTCAAATGTTATAACAACAACATAATTGCCTCGCAACCCCCAACAACAAGCTAAAATGACCCATTTGTAGCATTTGTGCGCCTATAGCACCTAATAAAAGCACAAGATGATTTTAATTTCACCCCAATTACATGTCATTTATTTTTTGAAAAACTGCAATTATGCATGGCATATGATTATGCCTTATTTGAATCAAATCAAAGGGCTAAAATGACCCATTTGTAGCATTTATGCAGATATAAGGCCTTATTTTATTTTGAGAGCAGTAACATCTAATTTAGATCCACAAAACTTTCATTATGCATAACATATTATGACATCATTATTTTTCCTAGCAACCACCTAATAAGGGACTCAAATCACAGAACAAACAATGCTGCAGCACGGGCATGTACTTTGGGATTTTGCGTGAAACGTCTCAACAAATATTGGATATAAGCTGGCGTAAAATCTGGTACACTGGAAATTTTTGGGACTGGTAATATGCTGGACTAACATGAAGCTCATGACAATTATTGCGCTTGTTAAATGGTGGCCTGCTAGCATTGTCATTGTGAGTGTATTAAAGTAGTATGTTATTACTTGAATCAGTCCACCTCTGCGTTTAACAGCAAATACATGTAATTTCAGTCAGAGACAGATCAGTCAGGTCAGGAAAAAACTTCCATACAAGTCTCGCGCTTCTATTTCTGAGTCTCAAATACTGATAAGCTTTGCAATCAATTATAACTCACGTCACTTAAGTCCTTTAAATGACTACAGAGGCGCTGATGAACACACACACTGCCACCATCAATGTAAGTCAACAATAAAATGTGATATTACCAGTTATTAAATCCACTATAAAAGCAACATATGTTTTAAAATGTTTATGTTTGTTAACAAGCTGCAAAAATTGAGAGAAACAGCCAAATGAGCTAATTTTAACAATTTAAATGATGTGACAACAGCTAGTGTATGAATAACTACCTCAAGCACCTGTTCTTTGCATTCTGCCAACATTGCATGGATGCAGCTTCCACACAACAGCCCCGAGCAACTAGTGTAATTGTATACTCTGGCCCTGTTATTGCACATAAATTCACTCTAATTTATTTCAAAAGAATAATCCTCAGGACTGATTCTCTTTACCCACAGTTTTTGGCAAAATGTCCCAAAGTGAAAGGTATAATATAGATACTGATGTGCAAGCTTGAGCTAGCAAAAAGAACCAGAATTGCTGGTGAGTTTGTCTGTGCATGTGTTTTGTTTTATTTATTTTTTCTTTTAAAAAGAAAGAAGAAATAAAATGAAACAGTGATATTCACTTTTTTGGCATCGCTAAGCAGCTTTGTAAAGGCTAGTTAATTAAATGAGATGCCTGAGTTGACTTGCCTAAATTCACCGCCTTAATGAAGCTGATAACTGTGTTCATTTTAATTAAGCTCTATTGTTCCTGACAACCTGTAAATAGAGCTGTAGCCAACGAGAAAACATTGCAAATTGCTTGTGATGTCCTAAGACCTTTTGTTGAGCAATTGTGGCACCAAAGAAAAGAGGCATTGAGTCTGTCATGATTTGATAATAGTCTGTGAGTTTTTGAACTTACAAAACTAAGAATTTACTAATAAATTAGTCCCACATTTGCATTACTAGTAGTGCTCTACATCTAACATCAGTTCTCCATCAGTCAGTATTTACCCACATACAACCAAAGCCTGCACAAATGTGATTGGTCAGCACAGCTTGACATACAAGCAGACTATGCAGATGAAAACAGAAGGCTTCCAGGACCATACATTGTTTCCCTTGCATAAAGATTTGTATATTCATATACAGATAACTGTTTTTAGCTTAACCAGCTGGTCATTAAGTATTTCTCTGTGTTGTTTGGTGCTTTCTCAGCTTTACCAGTGAACAACTGTTTGTTGTGTCTGGTTGTGATGCTACATTAATGAGCACTGTGAGATAAATGAGGTATTACAAGAGCAAAGTTGTAGCCCCTAAAATCAAAACACTTAAAACACTTGGTAACATTTTCTGGGAGTTTATTACTATGAGCATCTTTATTGATATGTAGATTAAAATATTGAGACTAATTATATTGTTGATTTCCTAAAAACAAGAAAACAAAACAAAAAAACAACAACTTTTGCCTCTTGATACATTTACAAAATAAAGCAGCAGGTGGCTGAAACAAATGAACAAAAAATCATAAAATCATCTGTTAATTGCATCATAAACAGGTAAAATATTGTCAGCCAGAATTCACTGCAGTGCAAGCAACAATTCTCAGTTACTAATGAAACAACTTTAGCCTCATGTTTAGATGTGAGTTTATAACATCTTTCTCCATTTATAATGATTTTTAACCTGTATTGATTGGCATGTTTAAGTGGCAGTGGAGCACAGAGAGTAATCAAGTTTGGCCAGGAGGAGGAAAGAGCTGAAGTGAGGCCCAAAGAGACAATGAGCAGTACTTTATTTGCATTAAGCAAATTGGAGTTTTAGTTATATAAACATTTCTCAGCGGCAGTGCCGCTCCAGAGGCAGAAGTAATCTCATTAGTTTACTTCAACCTGGCAGAGCTAAATGACCAAAGTTTGTCTCTTCCCCAGTTATCCCAAGTTCTAGTTCTAAAGGTTTTTGTTTGAGGCCATTTGCAGAAATAATTTTGCACTCAGTTTTAAGTTAAAGAGTAAGTACACTGAGAGATTCAGCCTGTACTAACCAAAACGTATTATTATCTTTCATAGTTTTTATAATGTGTGCTTTTATTTATTTGTATCACATAACTACTTGTCACCTAGAACTTAGATTATTAACATATTATGTTATGCAACATATTATTGTGTTTTGCAAGTCTTGCACTGCAAGATGTGTTTGCAGTTCCTACAACACAACATAACACAACACAACACAACACAACACAACACAACACAACACAACACAACACAACACAACACAACATAACATAACATAACATAACATAACATAACATAACATAACATAACATAACATAACATAACATAACATAACATCATAACATTAACATTACATTACATTACATTACATATACATAACATCTTTTTAATGGTTCTGTTTGGACACTGACATCACCTGATCATGGTAAGGGAATATGAACACTTTGTGATTTAAATCTTGGTTAATATTCAACAACATTTAATTTGTAATCACTTACATTGTGCTTTTATTTCTTTTGCCTAACCACAATTGTGAGTCTTTATCATCCCTGGACTTGTGTTGTGCTCCTGAGGGTTGCATGTGTGCACCAAATATACTCCTGAAATTCTAGCGAATTTCATAAATGTGGTGTGCTGTTTGTTTCAAATAAGTGATCATATTTCAGGGAATATATTTTTTGCCACCATGTGGTAATATGAAGGTTCAGGATGAGAGAGTAATACATTTCATTTATATAGTACTGAACATAGTACTATATAACCAGAATTAATATGCGGGACATGGACACTATCTTATATATTTAGATTATATGTTCTTAGTGAAAGCTATCAAATTTAAATGCATCTAAACCTGTTGGAATCAGCCAGTATAACATCCTCCAAATGTGCCATTTTTTACTTGTAAACATGAACCTTGTTGGATAAAAACCTCAGATTCACTGAAAAAAAAACTAAGAACACGCCTGATGTCCTCAGTTGTAGCTTTAACCACTGGCCTGCCCAGTACCTATCTGATCACACGATATAGAGAAGCCACCAAAATGTCCAGCCAGGCCTAAAGTTGTTCTGTTGCTGCAGCTTTGACCTCTAAAGCTTTTTGCAAGAACTTAAGAGAACTGCCTTGTCATACAGTACAGTGCAGACCAAGGAAGGTGCTGTTGTTGTTACTATTTGTGCACTATTGTAAACGCTATGTGCCTATTGTGGAGACAATGAAAGCAGGGCATGAAGACTTGATAACCCCTCTAAAGAGCAGTGGGCTTTAAACCAAATGCAGGTCTGATCATTTGGCGTGTTGTGGTGTTTTTCCAAGAAAACACAGGCTGGTGTTTGTTGAACCCAAAAGAAATTTGAAAAAGTAATTAAAGGACAGTATAAGTATTTAACATGATTATCCTCTTCTACAGTCACTACTCATGCTTACTTTTCTAGTTGTTTTCCAGCCACATTGCTTGTTTTGGTATAGTTTAATACCCAGAGTGAAATGTTTTCTTTTTTTTTTTCTGAACTCCACCCAGCCTGCATGTCAGTGACTGATTAACGAGCGCACCCTGTAGGTGGTTGTCTGCTGCAGAGATAATGCCTGGCCTACTTTTAAGTGTCCTCCATCTTCAGTGGTCCTGATTTCATTATGGGTTTTTTTTTTTTTTTGCCTCATGTTCATTTAATGAATACATTTACTTATTAAATGAATAAAATGTAGTGTGCGTGTAATACTCCACTACCACACACAAAACTACACAAAAAAGCTAAGAACTCGCGAATAAATTAGAAACATATAAAAAAAAGCATCCAAATTACCGTTTCAGAGAGTTTCCTCAACAGCTATATTTTTTTTTTGTTTAATTTTGTCTTTTTAATTTTGTCTTTCAAAACCAGGGTAGGTCTCAAAGTGTCAAAAGACCTCACTGGAAATGAAATACATATTAATGATATTTTTTTTTTCCTCTTGATTTGTTTTTAAAAGCAGCTCTGACTACTTAAAGGTGCCCTGTGGATTTTTTAGACCCTGCTGGTCCCTGTTTTATTTGTTTCATCATGCACATGAGAACACACATGCTCACTGATGATAAGGTTTGCTTCATATCAAATATAGGGTACCAAAATTCAGTTTGCATACAACCACTTTGTATAAACATAATTTAGTCTGAAAAAAAAGAAAAGAATGATCAGCGCATATTTGTAGAAAATGATCCGACCAAGTCTTCATTCTTGTCATGTTTTGTTACACTGTGTCCACCTAGGGTATGGTGTAAAATAAGTTATCAAAAAAAACACACTGGAGAAAAATCAAATGGGAGTTATTGCATCACGTTTATGCCACATTTGTTTTAATTTGGTTGATTTATTAAACTAAATAACTAAATATATGTTTCCATAAGCAAAAAAAAAAAATGTTGGCGTGCAATCTATTCAAATGTCAGTACATTTGTGCGATTTGTCTGCCTGTAGGGCACCACCGACCAGATTTGCTAGGTTTATATGAGGTAATGCAGCTGCTGACCGTTCTTGGTTAAAAAGGCTGAGGCAGCCTGGTTTATTATAGCTGTGAAAATGACAATAAATAATTAACTGGTTACACTTTCTTTGCTGCTGTGTTCCTGTTTGTTAACTTTTTCAAAGAACAATTATGCAAATTTTCTTAATTATTTTGATCTTTTTAATTGGTTTCTTCCCCAAGCGCTAGTGTCTCCAGGTGGATTCCATTCTCTGTCTTTTAATGTTGTATGTTTATCTAATTCACAGTATTAATAATGTATTCCAAAAGAGCTGCCTGATGTATTTTTTTGAGGGGGGAAAAAATGTAGTTTTTCTTTGATATTCTCTCAATACCAACAGATGCTCATTTTGTGGTACTAGAAATATACTTGACACTATTAAAGAAGAATTTAGTGAGAGTGGACTGGGCTCTTGATTATTGACAGATGGAGGACCAAATGGTCTGAGTCTACTGTACAGCATGTCCCATCCTCACTGCCACTGGGATGCATAAGGCACCAGAGCATATATACTCAGTAACTGCTATGGAGTTTATAAATCAGTAGTGATGGTTTCTGTATCCTTTCAGGGCTGACTATGTGCATATATAGAGTATTAGCAGTGTCAGGCAGAAAACGCCACATCTGCAGTTCCATTATATTAGTTTGCCCTCACCAGCTCAGACGACAAAGACGGCATTGCCATGTATCTGCTGACAGATCAGTCTCCTAGCAGTAGGAGAAACCCTTGTGTCAACTCAGTGATACGGCATAGTTCACCCTCCCCTCTGAACAAATAAGATCAGAGTCAAAATGAAAAGCATTATTACTGCTGACATCTTTATCTCCGGTCTGCCTTATTTAATAACCAATTTCTTTCAAGGCTTCCTGGAGGAGTTTATCCTTTGGGCAAGCCTCTCCATGCTGCTGAAAATCTGCTGTTTAGTTATGTACACACTGTTGCCAGAGGGAAGAGGGTGCGTCATAGCTGTTAGCCCTATATGCACACTGACTGTCATCCTGTCTAGTATTGTGTTTATTCCAAAAAAGCTTTGCAGAAGTGTTTCATTGCATGAAGGTGTTTTGAAAACAGCATGGAGGTGAAGAAAAGGCATTTTGTTTAAAAAAAAAAAATGTTTGCATAAACTAGCATGTAATTTGTCATTTAAAACAGGAAAATTAATCATATGATTAATCATTTATTCAAATTTTGTGCCATTCCTTTCAATTTAGCTGCTGTACATTTTCATGCACAAGATTAATGCAATCCTTCTTTACCTAGTGGCTAAGAAGTCTGTGTCATTAATAATAAAGTGAGACAAGTCCATGCTAAATACATGTCTACAGAGTGAACTACATATTAACTGTTAAAGAATGTATACAATATACCCTGGTAGGAAATAATACAGTACTGTCTGATGTCAGCTGACCAAAATACAACTCTAGATTGTATCTACTAATTACACTTACCTCCTTTTACAGATATTTACTGTTTCTGTTTCAGTTTGTGTGGGCACGGCAACATTTGCTAATTGCCATTAAATGTTTATCAACCACTGATACTAATGCCATTAGCTTTATGACCAAATTAAATTAACATTTTGACTTGAAGGTGGTGCTAAACATCAAGTAAGGGGATTGTGAAATAATCCGGATTAGTATGCACTGAGTAGACATTTACACTAAATCTCTGCATTAAAAACAACAAAGAAAAAAAGAAAAATCAGTTGATAAGTGACAACTTTGAGACACAGTCAATTGTTAAGAAATGTCATTAAAAGACACAAGTGTAAACCTTAAGCCTTGCATACTGTTCGAGTCAAATTTGACCTGTTTTGACACATGATAGTAGTAAAAGTGCTCTAAATGTTAGCCTGAACTTTGAAAATACATCAATCCACTGGCATGGATGTGAGCTAGATAAGGTGCTTGAAGTGTATAGAATAAAGTGGTGCCTGAATGTACAGTATAAAATGTGACTTGTAATTAAAAGTGGTTTGTGAATCTAAAAAAGCACTATATAAATACAATTACCCAACATTGCACTTGCAAGTGCGAGCACAAGTTTCTGCAGTGCAACAAAATAATGTAAAAAGGCAAATTAGAATCCATTTATTCTGATCTAAACGAAATTAAAACAGAGCTCAAAAGAGGGGGTTGAGGGTTGTAAGATTTTAAAGTGCCATTTCAGTGTGTGGGAAACACATGAAAGTCCAACACATTCCAAGATTTTCTATCACTGCTTTGAACGCACAGACAAGTTTCCAGTAATAATTTTTTGTATGTTTTGTGTTCTGTTAATCAATGTTGAATCAATATTGATAATTACAGACGATAGCCACTATTAGCCAACTATTAACTATGCATTTGTTAATGTCAGATGGGCTGTTTATACATTTTACATAAAATTGTAGATGAAAATTCCTTGTCACTTATGATGCGGGAATTCTTGGCCTGCCCATACTGAAGGGTAAAAGTGGTGCTCGTAGAAAAGTCAAAAGATTAGCAAAGGAAGGATTCAACTGTTGGAGTCTATGAACTTCTGAAAAATTAAAAAGATGCACTTTCTCTAGATATTAAAAGTGGTAGACCACTTATTAACATGCCTGGAATAGTTCTATAATAATGAAAGCATCAGTTATTAAATTTGATTTGGTTTGCAATGTGGTGTTTTGACAACAGGGCTCAGTGTGTTGACATCTTGATGAGGGCGCTCAGCTGTTAGTTATCAACCTTGACCTTTAAGTCGTCCAGACTCCGCATACAGTGCAGCTCAACACTTTGAGCAAGGCTGTGTCTCTTAGCTCCAGTGCAGTCTGCCACGGCCCAGTCATATTGGAAACCGATGTTGGTGTCCACTGATAAATTAAGTTTTAGTTTTAGAGTACAACATGTATAGTGCAGAGTTTGTGATTGAGAGAGGATTTACAATTAATGGTACAGCGGAGGAAATCAATTGCAATTAGGCATCTGTAACACAGTGTGGTTGATAAGCATCCCTACCATCGATCAACATGCCAGCAGTACGGTCTCGTGAACCTGTGGCACTCTCTGTGTCTTGCAGCAAACGTAATTGACCCCACAGGGTCACCAGACAAAGCGCAGGATTTGTCATGGCTCCAGGATGATCTCTTACGTGAGGGGAAAATAGCAGGCTCTGCATTCTGAGTCATTTTTATTTTTATGCAAATGTTCAGTAATCTACAAACACAGTGACACAGTTGGGGCAATATGGTGGCATCATGCTGTATGCTAATGCTGAACAAAAAAAAAAAAAAGTGGGATGTTGTGAATTCTTCTGCATTCTCAGCACTGCTCAGCAATCCAAAGATTAGCTCATGGAGTAGATTCTCAAAATAGGCTGAAAATGTCAAGTCTGGTCTTTTGACATATTGGACTTTTTTTCACTTCTTATTGTCTTGGTAATGGCTGAATACTAAATGATACATACGATATGCTCTTTTCTCCTTTTTCTATAGGACATCATAGGTAATGTTTCCATGTCTGGCCTATTTTCACTGCCACACTATAAACAAGCCTACTGGGTTTGCCAGTGAACAACTGGCTGTGACTAGGTTAAAGTTATGCTATATATATGTGCATTTTGTTTTGGTCTTTTACAAAAAGGGCAATTCCGTTTACTTAAATTTAATGACCTGTTTTTGCCCGACAAGTTTTATTAATGAAATTTGGAAAAGCAAAAAGAACAAAACCTGTTATGGGAAAGTAAATAATAAATAGTAATACAAAAATTTTCAGTTAATGTGTTCCCATGTTCTCAAGATTACTAAAGAACTAGAAGCTGGTATTCTATTGGAAGTTCATGGCTGTGTAAGCATCATCACTGAAAGACCCGTCTCTAAGTCACACAGGCCTAGAGACGGATTGGCGACAACCTGGCAACCATAGTTTGCTATGGAAAAATGTGCCTTCCCCAACCTGTTGGTGAGTAGTTGCTGGAGGTTGATGGCAACAGCTGTGACATCAATTGCTAACGCTCCAGTCATGTAGGCCCAGAGTGCCGGTTAGTGACCCCCTGGCAACCACAGTTTGTTAAGGAAAAATGTTTATTTCTTGATCAATTGGCAAGTGGTTGGTGGAGATTGTTGACCAACTCTACGCCTGTGTGACTGAGGCCTAACTTCCTTACATTTCAACATCTGAGTAGAAAATATAAAAGCAACTAATTTCTATTAAATGTCTTAAATGCTCCATTGAATGTATGCATGTTATTCACCATAGTTACATCATCAAACCTTGCCACTATTTTGCAGGGTTGACACTGATTCAGAATAGTCTTTACTCAAACTATTAAGGTGGTTCTAAAATTTATTCAAGGCTGGCTATAATTTCACTTCATGAAGTCTTCAATGGCACCAATCACAGCAGCAGAGCAGCAGAGACTGTGCTGTGCCCTGAGGGATCCTGACCTAGTCAACGGCTTCCAAGGAATAGAGACAGGGCAGATTAAGACAGAAGGGGGGGGAAGCATTCAAGAACTGAGTGTGAGAGGAGTGGCTGAAGTAACAGAGATAGAGATAAGCTAAAGAGAAGTATAGGTTGAAGCTACAGTACAGAAGCCAAATGTTATATGTCAAATTTCTCTACTTTAAGTACAAAGGTCAGTTAACATGGTAACAGTTGAGCCTAAGACTGGGTG